>CM077297.1:29889495-30149495 GCA_039654925.1 Anguilla pacifica
GGAAAGGGGGGGGTGTTAAAAAAACCAAACAAAACAAAAACCTGGAAGTGTGGACAAAGCGGAACAGCCAATCCAGAGGCCCCTCCAGCCTCGATGACACGGTCGCTTAAAATCTCAGGTGCTCCGTAAACAAGCCCCCCCCCCCACCCCCCGGTGACCCGCGTCAACATTCCGACCCACCGCACGCACGCGTCCATCTTTTATCCCTCCCTCCATCTCTTCCACTCCTCTTTCAAAAACAACAACAACAACAAAAAAAGGAGGGGAGAGGGACAGCGAGAGAGAGGAAAAGCACACGGCGTGCCCGGAGAAGCCGGGGAGACCGGGGCCCTTTGTCTGAGGGACGCGGGGAGAGAGACGTGCCTGCAATGGCACGCTTCTGAAAAACAACCGCGAGGAGGAGGAGGAGGAGGAGGAGGGGAAAAACACGACAAAAAGTAGGAGAAAAAAAAAATCACCCATCTCTAATCTCTTTCGTGCGCGTCCCAGACTGCGCCCTGTCATTGTCGGCCGGGTAATCCCCACCCACGCCGTCGCGGGGCTGTTCGGACGCGCCCTCCGGCTCCAACGCACGCTGTGGTTGTCGTCGTCACTGCTGTCGTTGCCGTTGCTGTTGTCGTTGTTGTTGTTGTTTGCGTCTTTGGTCTCCCCCGGATAACAAGCAGAAAACGCGCGGGGGGGGGGGGGCCGTGAACCACCGCAGTGGACCAGACTTTAAATCTCTACACCCCCCCCAAGAACACTTCCAGAAGCTAAGAGTTATCGTTGTGCTATTTGTGAAATATGAATGTTTATGTGTTGACTCCAGTCAGGTCCTTGGGCAGTCTGTACCTTCTTTAAAGGCCAGAGACAGGTGTGAATTTGTCCTGGGGGGCCCACCTGTGTGTAGGGCAGGAAGGAGAGTGAGGGTGGTGACCTATGTGCCCCCCCCATTGTTGTTCTGAGTGGCAGGTAGGGTTTGAGGAGGGAGAGGGGCTGGACTTCATTAAACCAGAGGTGCACTGCTGGGTTAATTCTTCCCACGGTGAACCACAGAGTAAGGACTACTCCACCCCCCCACCTACGCTAAGTAATGCACCCCAATCCATGAAAGTGCTCTTTTTTGAGCCAAGCGGGCGGGTGCTGACCCCTGGGTGAGGGACGAGGGGCGGGACGTTTGCGCCACGCTGTAACGAAACAGCGCAGGAGGAGGTGTTGGGGCGGGGAGAGGCGGGAAGAGGCGTTGTCATCACCGCGGTGATGGGTGAAGCCCGGTCGTGATGTCACAACCAGAGTGTGTCACCAACTCAGCCAAGCGTGTAAGAAGCGTGCATACACTCGTGCATGCGTGTGATTGTGCGCGTGCGTGCGTGTGTGTGTGTGCATGTCATACGTTAGTCTCTAGAATATTGTTCGTGCATGTGTGTGTGTACTTAGCTGCAAAAGAGATTAACAGACAAAGGGCTCACCCATAAATGACTCGGCCAATTGTCATTTTATTATTGTGTTATTCGTATGAGATGAGTCACTAAGCTCTAAAGTGATTGACAGTTGAACAGGATGGCCTTTGGCGGCTTTTGTTACTAAAATTACTAACAGGGAGAAGCACTCAATCCTAAATTTCGTGGTAGCCATTTCATTGGGGTTGCAGTATCAAAAAAAATCTGTCCAAAGAAATAAAGAGAGAAAATTGGCATGTCAGACCGCTCTCTCTCTCTCTTCTCTCGCCAGCGAGTCAGAACGTTCCGGAAAAAAGAGAGCTTGCATGAGAGCATGCCGGAACAGAACACACACTCTCGCGGGCGAGGTCTGGAACACACAGGCCCACCGTGTCAGTCGGGCTCCTGTTGTGACGATGCTCTCGTGGGCAAAAGCAAAAATAAATGAAAAAAACTGAACTTCGCAGCGACAGAAGACCTTCGGTTTGGATTTACTCCACCGCGAGAGCTTAGAAAGGATCTGGCAAAGTGCCTGACTAGCCTCTCTCTCTCTCTTTGTGTGGACACAGAAAATATCTGCGCAATATGACAAAGAAAATATCAGATTTCTGGATGCTATCATGTTTGATGATGTTTTTTTCGGCCCATGAGAAACAAACAAATAAATAAATAATAAAAACCATAGAAACTAGGCTGAAACTATCAGTGACAATAAAAGCAAAAAGAGAAATCTCAAATTGTGGGGAAGTGCCCCGCACTCTCTCCCCCATCCTGTCCTATAGAAAAGGGAGCAGCCCAAACTTGGCTCCAATTAGCACTGCTCAGACAGGTGACTCACTGCAGTTCCCAAAGGTGTGCGGTACAAATGTACAGAAGCGCATTCGCGGTGAGCGTAGCCATCTGTTCCACCGTGACTCATCTTATACAAATAACACCATAATAAAATAACAATTGGCAGTCGTTTATAGGTGAGCCCTTTGTCTGTTGATCTCTTTTGCTGCTAAGCACGGGCACATGAAACATTTTTTGGAGATATTTAATATACACATACACACACACACACAATGAGAGAGAAATCCAAATGTTGCGCGCATCCAAGGTCACAGTGAATATTCACTCGAAAAACAGCAAAAACGGTCAATAATAACGCAGCGGAACATCTGAGCTCGACGCGGAGCCCGGAGCGCGTAGCGCGGAACTGCGAGCGCGCGGCTCCTCTCCCTCAGCTGCCACTTGAGGGCGTTTTTTCCTGTTCAGTGAATATCAGGGTCAATTAGGCCGCACGTCTGCCAGCCGTTCACTGCACGCGAGAGCCGATTGGACAGAAGCATCCGGCAGGAGGGCGGGGCTCGGCCGGGCGGGCGGGGCGGGGCACCTGGCGCCACGACCCACGCTGACCCTCGCCATTCGCCGCTGCGTCCAAAAATGCGGCCGAGCGCCGGTCGCTGTTGCATCCGCTCTCCAGACCCACCACGACCGCCCCCTCCACACAATGCCTTTCAGCCGTGGAAACGGGATATTTCCCGCCTGACAATTTCAAAACAGAAAAAACTACAGAATAACATTCACAGCGGCGTGAAATTTAACTGCTTCAAAATATATCGTGGTTTTTTTTTTCTTTTTCTCAACAAAAAAAAAACGGGGACGAGGAAGAATGGCGGCTATCGGGCGATCCGCTCGGCCCCGGCTCTGCTCGGCGGAAGGCTCGAGCGGTAATTCAGCCCTCTGTGGGGAACATCAAAGAGGCTCGGGAGCGTGGGCCGCCAGCCCCCCGGCGCCTCTGCGCTGATAAGAGACACGATGAAATGGAGAAAATCATGTCATTACCCGGACACGGCGGGGGGGCGGGGGGGGGCTTTATTAAACAAGCAAGACTGAAAAGAAACGGAGACTGAGAGAGAGAGAGAGGGGGATGGAAAGAACGGGAGATGCAGGGAGAGAAGAGGGGAGGAAGAGAGACTGAGAGAGATGTGAGGAGGGGGTGGAGAAAGACATGAAGAGAGCTGGAGACAGGTGGGAGAGAGAGAGAGAGATAGAGAGAGAGGAAGAGAGAGAGAGAGAGAGAGAGAGAGAGAAGATGACAGAAAAGCTGGGGTTCCACATCGGGTTCAGCCAGCTACCAGAATTCGGGGTATCAGACTAAGCCCAGGGAAGTGGCTAAAGACCAGGGTCCCACTGAGCACAGCCCTGTTAGAGCTGCACCAGCCTTTCCCTGTGCACCAGCCTGACACCTCACCGCTACGAGCCAATCAAACGCCACGCAGCTCAGAGCAGAACAACCCACCCGCTTTTTGGAACGTAGCCAATATGTCCTCGGGTTGAGGTGGCGGTTTAAAACCGGTACCTCAATCAAACAGCGGGAGCGGATGAACAAGCGCGTGTCAAACACATCACACTCCCGTGAGCTAGCGCAGAATCAGAGCAGCACCCACCCCACACCCGCCCTGGAACACGCTCGGGGGGGTGGGGGGGGTCAGACACGTTAACCCAGCCGCAGCCCACACGAGGAGGCCGAACGGGCGGAGGGGGAGGGGCCTGCAGCCGGAGACAAGATCCCGCTGTAGAGGAATCATTTTTATAAAAAGCTTTCGAGCAAAAAGAATAGAAAACTTTATTGCTCAAGAAATTTACAACAACAAAAAAAAAATGCAGATTTCCTCTTCAGCGACTCTGGCTTTCCCTCGTAAAGCAGTGAAGAGAGGCAGGGGCGAGCATGAAAGCGCGGAGGCGATGACGTGCCCCCGGGCAGAGCCGCCGCGCTGAGGGTCATTACCGCGCGGAAGAGCCGCCTTATATAACAAGCCTCCGACTCCCGTGCGCTTCCCCCCCCCCTCGCCCCCCCCCGCCCCGCCGCCGGATTCGCAGGCAGCCAGCGCTTAATTGGCAGCTTCTGAATTAGCCAGGCTCTGACTGAGATAAGGGACGAGGCGGGAGGATGGGGGGGGGGGGGGGGGTTGGCGAGGGGGGGGGGGCACGTGCGGGCTATAATCGCGGGAGATTAAAACGGAAGATAAATAATTAATTCTGACTGGAACGGTAGTCCGCGGAACTCTGTTTGACTCTGTGTGTGCGCGTGTGTGTGTGTGTGTGTGTGTGTGTGTGAGACAGAGCGAGAGGGAGACAGAGCCAGCAGATGTAAGCACATAGACTTGTATATAAATACTTACATATGCCAACGCGCAGAATATATTTGTTGTTTTTATCATTGCTTGTTTTAGGTTTTTGTTGGTAACAGGAGTTTCTGGTGCTTGATTGCAGTACAGTGACGTCCTTGGCAGTCACACCCAAACTGGAAGGTTCATGGCAGGGGCGGCCACCCCAGGTCCTGGAGAGTCACAGGGTCTGCTGGATTGTTTTTACTCAGCACTTAATTAAACAATTAAAGCAGTTGACTCACCTCACCTGGTTTATTTGGCCTGAGTGGTCGTTGTATTTAAGGTGAAAACACAAACCAGCAGACCCTGCGGCTCCCCAGGACCGGGGTTGGCCACCCTTGGTTTGTGGCGTCAACGAAAGTGAGACAGAACTTTCAATAGAATCCAGACCTGACTATCCTGTGTGTCTATAGGGTCCAGACCCCCAGCAGTGGCAGTCATGTGACTGACTCTGGGGCGTGCCAGACTCTCCTGGGGCAATGCAGCACATTGAGGGGTTAACCCCCAGGAGGACCAAGATGGGAAATAATACGGTTTTAATAGGGATCAGGAATAACAGGCACCACGTGCGCTAATTAACACAAGTGGCAGTGTGGACACGACGGCCTGCGCGTCCAGGGGTACAGCATGCACACAGCGATGCGTGAGCGCGTGGGCGTGTGTGTGTGTGCGCGTTTGTGGCCACAAGCGTTTGCGCCCTTTTCATGTGTGTGGGCGGGAGCGTGGCGGTGTGTGTGCGTGTGTGTGTGTGTGTGTGTGTGTGTGTAAAAAAGGTCGACCCAGCAAGAACGCGCAAAACTGAACTCCACAGCATGCGAGTTAGAATCACAATGCACCAACTGTTCCAGGGAGATAAGAAATATACGATATCCCAGCATGCCCCCTCAATCCCTCCCAAAATAGGCAGTACCCTAGCGCTGCGGGGCTACCGCTAGCTCTCCTCTATGGCCAAACGCTCAGAGCATCATTGCTGATGCTACAGCAAGGCGGGACCCACACAGCGCAAACAGCTGGCTGACTTTCCACCATCTAACTGAGGACATTAACCCAGGAGATTAAACCAAACCACTGACGGGGATCAGGTGAGCCTTCTGCCCGCCTCCCCTGGGTTTCCCCCCAAAAACTCTCCCACACTAAACACTGAGGGAAACAGTTTATATTTAACCCAAACTCACCTGGGCTCACCTCATTTCTCAGTGGCCACAGCCACATATTCCAATTCTAGAATATCTACAGAATATTCTATTCTATTCTATTCTATTCTAAGCAATGGGGGGTGAGGGGGTTTAAGTGTTACGGTTGTGGTTAAGTTTACCGTTAGGTTTAGGGTTGGGGTTGGGTTTGGGGATGGGGTTGGTTCGAGGGTCAGGGTTGAGAAGGAGAGGCACAGGGTGAAACATATGCATAAATAAATATCAACCCAACCCGGTTTATTTTAAAGTGTGTATTGACTGTGTGTCATAAACCCTGGACAAAACAATCTGTTGTGCCAAAATTTAAGGTCGACAGGAATGAAACATAGACTTTTTGGAGAAGTATTTCATTTTAAAACCTGGAGAGTTACAGTGTTTACAATTCCTCTGAGGGGTATCTCTCTTCTCTTTGTTTCCATGCTCCCATGTTCTAGTATTAACCATTTTTAAAACAACTCCACCCTATTGCAGCAGTGTTCAGATTATAGTGGCCCAATTGCAGTTTGCTGCAGATTATGATGCCACAACTGCAATCTGCTGCAGATTATGATGCTGAAACAGCTGTCTGCAGCGGCTTTTGAAGTTCACCGTAGCGGTTCTGTCAGCCTTCTGCGAGTGCACACCGCGGTCTTGTGCGCCTTGTAATTTGCACGCTGACAGAGTTATGGACTCGGCTGTCCCTCAGGGAACAGCTCACAGTGTTAGTCACACCCGTGTGTGCAGCCAGAGATGCGCTGGAGCTAATTAGGTTGGGTGCTTTGTACCCACCTGGGAATCAAACCAGCAGCCTCCCGGGGCTGCCATCCCGGTGCGGTTTGTTTCATGCTTCTCTGTGTCTGAGGTAGCCGGTCCTGCCCCTTCCCCTCTCTCCTGCTCTCTCCACTTCAGAAAGAGGTGTTTTGTAGATGCTCAGAAGCTTGGATTCTAATTTAGAGGTTGCTGGTTCAATTCCCAGCTGGTTGCACTGCATTTTTACCCTTGAGCAAAATGTAGACCAGATTTTCTTTGGTAAAATATCCAGCCATAGAAATGGACTCCATGTTTAAAAGAAAAAAAATGGTCTAGCCTATCTACATTGATAAAGGAGGCTGCTAAGCAATTTAATGCAATCATGCCCGTTCCTGCTTCTGTCACTCAGAACCCGGGCCCAGAATGTGAATTGATGTCAACCGCCTGTGAGACATAACAATAGCAAGAACTGGCTGCGGACATCTTGGCTCAGCTCTTGCCTATAATGTAGAGAAATCCAGAGCAACTGTTACACTGTGCATTTCAGTCAGATACGAAGGATATCCACATCAGATATCCCAGAAATGCATTTGATCCTAGAGGGAAACTGCTCTGGGATCATCGTACAGACTCCTACTTTGTTGTGAAACAGGAACAAGTTTCATCGGTTCCACAGGGTGCAGGCTGCTTGGGGAGGGGTGGGTGTCGTGGCTAGCATTATGACCCCGGTGCATCATGGGATGCTGGTAGTATGGCAACTCTGAGGAGCTGAGGAGATTAATTGCTGGTAGTACTTATGGCCTTTCAGGTACCCAGACTATCAGGTTCCTGGTCATAGTCCACCCTGATCTGCTGCCACCACATCTTTGCTCGGATTGCATGTTTCAAATCAAATCAAATGTATCTGCAAGCACATTTCACAAACCATTGATCACAGTGTGGCTTCACTGCATACCCCAGCCACAACCCTCAAAAAAGCAAGTCTAAGGCCACAGTTGCAAGAACAGTTCTTAGTATCATCCTGGACTTAATTTTGACTTTTGCTTTTTTTCTGCACTGATCCAGCATCAGTTTTGCTTTTGACCTCATAATAGATAAGAGTGGGATACGGACGGAGGACACCTGATCCTGGATCAGAATTCCTACTCTTGAGACTCTATAAATAAGGTCCCTGATGGACATTATCTTCAGCTGTGAGCTCTGCTCCTGAAGCTCTTGGCTGAGCCAGTCAGTCAGCTACATCTACACACCTGTTCAAGAGTCACTGATATGACACTGATCAGGTCATATGGTGGTATAACAGTGTGTTGGGGTGAAGGGGGCAACTCTGTGAAAATTCCCTGGTGTGTGACCCTAATTTGACCTGATCATTTCAATCTAACTCTTTTATACCTGGAATTGATTGGTGCTGTCTGCGTACTGTGAAAAGGTTGTGGGAAAGACTTGTCAGTTTCTCTCTCTCTCTCTCTCTCTCTCTCTCTCCATCACTCTGAATATAGCGTGCACTGATCTGTATGGATGACAGTTGAGTCAGTTGAAAGGGAACAGGAGTGAGGGAGAGAGAGAGAGAGGGAGAGACAGAAAGAGGAAACATCCTAGAAGGAGAGTCTTGTTAGCAGGGGGCAGGACGCCAGGTTTGGGGAGAGGCTGCCAAGAAGAGGGAGCGCTGCCAAATTCCGGCTTTTCACTTCGGCACACTGACGCAATCCCTGCCCCACCGGTGATCCCCTCGAACGCGCCAGTAACCATAGCTACGCTGCGCCCGCTGGCTACGCTGTACATGCGCCGTCAGTGTAAAACACAGAGACTGAGACTGTGTTCACGCAACCTTACCAGAACTGTGTTTAGCAAACTCGTGTATATGTTCAGTTGTGCCCAATTACCATGCACATTCTGCAGCAGGGATCTCAGGTGTTCTGTGTTTCACGCTGAACTGCTGGATTCAAGTCATTTGTTGGCTACTGGCTGAAGATGGAAAGGAAACTAGACTAATTCAACAGGCAATGCTGCCCTTCAGCATGGTGTGTGAGTGTGTGCGCATGTGTACTGTATGTGTATGCGTGTTAGTGTGCTTGAGTGTATGTGTGCGTCTGTGTGCATGAGTGAGTATGCGTGTGGTATAAGTGTGTATATTTGTGTGTGTGTGAGTTTGTGTGTGTGTATGTTTGTGGGTACGTGTGTGTGGGGGGGGGGAGGGTGTGTGTGGGAGTGTGTGTGTGTGTGTATGTGGTGTATGTGTGTGTTTATGTGAGTTTGTATGTGCGTATGTTTGTGGGTATGTGTGTGTGTGTGTGTGAGTGAGTGTGTGTGTGGTGTATGTGTGTGTGTGTGAGTGAGTGTGTGTGGTGTATGTGTGTGTGTAGGGGGTTAGGATGAGGTCTCTGGGTGACCAGTGAGAATACTGTTTGGAAGCAGACTGAACAGACTGTTTTGGCTCAGATGTTAACACCATGTCTGAACTGGCTGCGGCTGGTTTTGCTGGCTCTGCTGCACTGGAATCCATCACTGAAGCAGACTCACAGCTGAGCAGTTTAAACCCTGTGGAAACCAGAAGCTGCTGCCGCACCAGCGTGCCAATGTTTGTGTCCGTTAAATCCAGCAAGCTAAAGTTTCAAAAGTTTGAATGGAGAGTTTGTTTGAATGTTCCCATATAAAACTACTTACATCGTTAAGTAGCCATAAGGTTACGTTTTATGAAGCAAATCCCTGTTAAGTGCTGCTCCGTAACACCAACAATAACACCTCACCTGAGAATCAAACCTGCAACCTCACTCAGGTTCAAATCTCGTGTCTGATTCCGAGATCAAAGTTCCCGTTTTTAATTACTTCTTAAATAATAATTCATTTACGATTTCAGATATAAGTGGCATTTTTACATCGCTGTATTTTTCTCGCAACAAGTCTGGCGCAGGGAGGGGCGTGCTAGACCAGAGCCGGGACACCCAGCATGCAGTTCACGGCGCATTCTGACGGGTCGCGATGAGCAGGAGGTTATCTCGGGCGGTTCGTTTCCGTGGCGAGCCGGGCGCGGCAGCCTTACGAGCCCTGGAACTCGGGCGAGAGACACAGACACAAAGAGGGGAGGGGGAGAGGCGGTCGTGTGCCGGTCGTCTCCCGCTACCCTGCTAGCGAGCGATAGCGCGCGGGGGCCGCGCATTAATAACACGCCGCCGTCTGATCTCACAACCTCAAAGCGTAGCCGCGGGAAGATACGCTCGCTCGCTCTCCGTCTCTCTCTCTCTCTCTCCCAGCCTCCCTCCCTCGCGCTCCTCATGAATCTCTGTTCTTTTTCAATCTGTCATCTATCACACTCTCCGTCTTGCTCCCTCTTTTGTTCCGTCAGGCTGACGCGCCCGTCCCTCTCTCTCTCTCTCTCTCTCTCTCTCTCAGCGGTGCGGCGAGCAGGGGTGCACGGAGGGAAGATGGATGAGGCTCCTGTAGAATGAAGCCAAGCGGAGCAGACACGGCAGACTCCTCCGTTTGTTTTCACAGCTCCACGGTCGTTCCCCCGAAGCGGAGACCTGTTCCCTCAGACGGGGTGTAGGAGACGCGCCTCCGTCGGCCTCTCAGAACAAGCAGGTAGACGTGGGGCACAGGTGCGTCTGAGCCCTGCTAGAAGTGTGACCCACTAATAATAATAATAATAACACTAATAATAATAATAGTAATAATAAGCCTTTCCTGGTTTTCTCGGTGAACATTCAACGCTGTCGGTGAGTTTGAGCTTCTGACCGAAAACCATCGACCGTTGACTGTACCCTGAGCACAACCGCTTTCCACCGCGTGACCACCGACAGACCGCAGACAGGAAACACACACAGGAACCTGTACACAGTGCGGAACGCAGAACCCAGAACCCAGAACTCAGCCACAGTGCAGAACCCAGAACCCCAAACCCAGAACTCAGCCACAGTGCAGAACCCAGAACCCCAAACCCAGAACTCAGCCACAGTGCAGAACCCAGAACCCAGACAAGAAGGACGGCGGTGCCGCGGTCGTCCTGACCAGGCTCCACAGGCTCCACAGGCCGAACCGTGATGGCTGCGATAAACATTCATTGCTGTCGGTGGGTTTCTGGTGAACAGCTCACTGACCGCTGAATGCACACTGCGGTACAAACACCTCCAGGCCACAGAGCCGCCGGGACCGGCGACCGCAGGGCGATTACCGCTAGCACGAACGCGCCGCTCGACCGCACGCCCGCGCGGGGAGACCAGAGACCGCCGGCAGGCAGCATCAGTTTATAGGAATCATTCAATAAAAGGTGGATATGTGAAGCATTTTCAAGATGCTGCCAAAATATCTCTCAAAAAAAGAACTTGAGAGAGATCTGTGGGGGAGAGAGAGAGGGGGAGGGAGGGAGAGAGTGGGAGAGAGAGACAGAGAGAGAGAGAGAGAGAATGAGTCCAACAAAAGTATACATTACAACTATCAGCATGCAACCCCCCGCCCTCACCCCCCACAACCCTTTCCTGTGCTTCCGTGAGTCTCTCTCCCTCGCTCCCTCTCTCTCTCTCTCTCTCTCTCTCTCTCTCTCCCTCTCTCTCTCTAGGGCCAGATAAACTGCACACAGCGAGGTGCTTAACCTGAATGACTGCAATCTATGAAAAGCAGGCTGGCTCAGCTGTCTTTAATTTCACCTGTGAAGTACCCACTGCGCGTATTTCACAACCGTCTAGCTGCGGGTGAATATTCTGGTTGAGCACCGCTGGTCTCCCGTGTCTGTCAAACACACAGACGCTCAAGAAAGGAAGAATGAGTCTGCAGATTTCCCTTTGCTCCCAGACATTCCCACAGCAATTTGCTGCACTGTTTACATCAGGAAAACACACACACACACACACACACACACACACACACACACACACACACACACACACACGCACACACACACCACCTGAAGCAGAGATATATAACTACAGAACTCACCCACAAGTGTGTGTTATATATACTGAGGGTGTCTTAAAACACACTCACCATACACACCCACAAACACAGTAGGCACACACACACACACACACTGCAGGCAATGTATATAGGGTATGTATAGACACCACAGACATGCACATACACTCACACATACTGCACACACCTGCATACACACACACACACACACACAAACACTCATTCACACACTCACACTGGGACACGCAGGTATGTACAGAGGCACATTCCACATGTACAGACATGTACATGCACATGGACAGAAGGCCATTACTTGTCACTGTATTTTGCAGCAAGGTGAAAAACCTTGTCTACACAGGCCTCAATGATGCATCATGGCTTTTATTGAATATTTATTTATTTATTTAGCCCTTTAAGGTATGCGACTATAATGTTCTGAACAGAACATTCTAATGCTGATGTAACAATCGCTAGGCCCGAAAAGAGTTCTAGAACACTGACTTAGAATTCTGAAAAACAATTCCAAAAAAACTACTCTGCAAAGGGTAAAATAAATGTCTTAAAGCAAAAAAAAGTCCTCTCTGTTAGTCTGTCTCCTAACGCGAGAGTGAACAGCCCGGCTCTTCCTGCCCATGGCTCCCCGTCTCTGGTGGCCCGGTCATTAGGAGAGACAAGCAGGAACACAGCGACCCACTTCCGCTTGACCTGCGGAGTCCGGGACGATGGCACCCAGAGGAAAGCACGCACGGAGGCGCACTCAGCGAAAGGGCACATTAAAATCAAAGCTCCGGGGGCGAACATAAATAATGAAATCGGACGGGGGGCGGGGGGGGTTGCTGGGCGCATCCGTTAAGACGCCGGGGGTTTGTAGACCACGGGCCTTTTCCCCGGCTCCTCCTGTTTGCAGACGGCCTGCGGCTGGCGGCAGGGCGGGTTCCTGGCAGGGCGGGTTCCTGGCAGGGCGGGTTCCTGGCAGGGCGGGTTCCTGGCAGGGCGGGTCCCAGGCAGGGCCGGCGAGGCCTAGGGCGCCGCCCGCCTGCCGGGGCGCCAGGAGAAGGGAAAGAAAGATCTCGCCTCGGGCTGCGGGGAGTCTACAGCAGCGCCAGGCTGGCAGCGCCAGGCAAGCCCAAGATCAAAAAACTGCAAAAAGTTTGAAATCACAAACAAACAAAAATAGAAACAAGTTCCGTTGTGTGACCAGAAATAATGACAAAATATTTTTAAAATGTCATATTCCAGTTTGAAAGATCGGCAGAAGGATGCTGGGGATATATTAATAAAAGGTATAAATAACTGGAACTGAGGTTGTTCCAAATTAACGCTCGTATTTTTGCTCTATCGTAGATATTTTGGCACAGCTTTGAGCCAACGATAACATCATTTTCGAGGTTTGCACCTCGCTTTGCAGAAATGTAAGGATATTTATAAACTGCCCTCTTAATAGACTGCCAAAATGAGAGCTGCACTTATTTTACCCTAACCTCAGCTTTCTTAATGATTTATCATACATATTTATTTATGCTGAATGTTACTGTTGCATTTTCTCAAAATGTTTGTTTGGTGTAACGATACATAATAAAAGCTATGTCTTTCATGGACCACAGGGTACAAACACAACCCAACAGCGCCCTTCAGGATAGTAAGCAACCTGTGGCACTGGCGGGCTGGATTCAGCCCAGATCCAGCCCAGATTCAGCCCAGATCCAGCCCAGACCCGACCCGGAGTCGCTTGCTATCTGGGCCTCCGCACCCCAAAGCACACATTGCACAAGCTTAATTTTGTGGGTCAAGATGTAGCATGTGGGGGAGGGACAGGGCATGGCATGTGGGGTAGAGACAGGGCATGGCATGTGGGGGAGAGACAGGGCATGGCATGTGGGGGAGAGACAGGGTGTGGCATGTTGGGGAGGGACAGAGTGTGGTATGTGGGGGTGGGACAGGGTGTGGCACACACATGCATACACACACACACACACACACACACACGCACGCACGCACGCACGCACGCACGCACGCACGCACGCACGCACGCACGCACGCACGCACACACACACGCACACACACACACACAGCCCTGTCGTAGCATTAAACGTCTTTTCAGCAAAAATAACTGATCCTCTGCACCCCTGAAGCTCCCATCTCCCTCTCTGTGATCAAAGGAAATTTAAACGACTGCCCCCACTGAAATTCAGGACAGCCAACGGCAGGGAGAGCAGATCCGATTTATAAATGGAACACATCTTTTCAGAACAACCGCGGCCAAAAGAAACAGGAGAAAAGCCAACGGTCCCGTGAAACGTTTTATTATGAGCGCTGTCCCGTTACGTGGGGGGCCTAACAAAAGCCACGGTCACCCGAAATTAGTCACGTCCACTCTATAGGGGGTGAAGATCACTGAGGTCAGAGGCTCTCATGCAGAAATGTCCGACGTGTGCCCTCCGGTGGCCATTCTGTGGCACAGCAGGAGACGACGCGCTGCGCTGCTCTGACGGTAATGAGCGGGAGCAGAGCTTCCCAACGGCGTGCCGTCAGGCGAGGGCAGGCTCGCTGTGTGAATAACGCCTTTAAAAAACGCGAAAGTTCTAATGAATTTGAAAAGCTTAAACTTAAAATTCGCAAAAGCCAAAATGTCATTCAAATTTAAACAGCTTAATTAAAACCCAAACAGAGCGTTTAGGCCAACTGCTGACGTGTCACATCAACGTCAGTAAATGTAAATTTGTAATGTGCGCCACAAAAGGAAAAAGGGCGGGAAACGCTGAGCTCTGGACCTGGAGCCAAATCCAGTGATGCGGAGAAATGTGACCTTTTACAGATTTCATATTTCACCGGCTTAACTGGGACATGTGAGACAATGCAAGCGACCAAGAATTTAACTTGAAACAAATCAGTGGCATCTTTTAAGAGTGCCAATACCTTGAAACTGTACAACCATCTGGCCCTTGACTGTAGACAGCCAACCGACCATCTTTCATGAGCATTGGTGAACTCAGAAAGCGCTACGCTCCACTGATGCACAAAATGTGAAAAAATTGGATTATGTAATGTTTTTTTTTAATGCAACGTCACATGCAATAATCATGAAGGGATGTTAAAAATAGCCAACAGTACAGTAGCTACAGCAGGGGACAGGGTCTGTATCCAGTCTGATGAGGGTTCTAATCCCATGTGGGGCCATCGCTACTGAAAACGGAAAATGAAACAAGAAACAGGCACACAAAACCTCCGATATCCCAGATAATCTCAGACAAAACGCAGAGCAGTAGGCCGAATGAGGTGGAGTCCACATACGGAGCCTACATGCTGAATTCATTTATTTGCACCAAATATAAGTGATGTTTGCAGTCACCGCTGCTCAACACCAGGTCTGATGAATATGCTCCGTAATGGTCAGAAATGTCACTCTGATTTGTGTGCTGATAAACTAATCGCTCTGGCAAGCAGGGAAAGTGTAAGGTCGTATAAATATGGAGCTCGCGCAGGAGGAAACGCATCATCGGACATCTGCAATGAGGTCACACTGATACAGTCTGACATATGGCATCATTCCAACTGACCACTCTGCGTGTATGCGTTTGCGTGTGGGTGTCTATGTGCATGCGTGCATGCATGCGTGCATGCATGCGAGTGCACGCATTTGGGTATACAGTATTCCAGAGGACAAAGACTAGGGGGTTCTCCTAATCCCTCAGCTCCCTCTGAGTTGTTTCCCCATTTCTCATGTGTGTGTGTGTGTGAGTGTGTATGAGAGTGTGTGCATGTGTGTGTGTTTGTGCACATATGTGCTGGGATGGGCGGGGCCTATGCATAGGGGATTCTGCTCGGTTGCCAAAGCTGCAGCTCCCAGCAGAATCTCTCCTGCCAAAACCCCGCCCCTAAACTCCGCCCACCCCCACTCGGAGCAGAGACGCTCCAAACCTCCCCTCAGAGTCAAACTCAAGGCTCGTCCAAAGCGTGAAAATAAGAGTCCCCCTCCTGAATACTACACCGGGACCCACTTCCTGTCAGACCCTGAGACAGCGGGCGCTCTGGAGAGGGCTACGGCGCACAGCGGTCTCTTCTCCGCCCATCTCGGTTTCCGCTGGTTTCCCTCCGCCCCTCGGCGTCCCGGCTCTTCCGGCGTCTCTGAGCTCGCCCCGAGGGTCAGGATGAAGGGCGGCGGGAGGACGGATGCGGTGGAACGTGTCCCCGGGCCCGTGCCGGATTTGGGCCAGTACCACTTCCCCCCGCCCCCCCATCCACCCCCACAGAGGCCAGATGGTACCTGACCGACTGACTGACTCACCTTCCTATTTTAGCTCCATCTCTCTCAGCCCACTCTGTCCCTCGCCCTCCATCCAAACAACAACGCACGTATCCACTGCCATATTTATTCATTTACACACACACACACAAACACACGCACGCACACACACACACACACGGGGACACGCACACGCACACACACACACAGTCAGACACACACACAAACACACACACACGCACACACACAGTCAGACACAGACACACAGACACACACGCACACACACAGTCAGACACACACACACGGACACGCACACACACACACACACACACACACACGGACACGCACACACACACACACAGTCAGACACACACACAAACACACACACACGCACGCACACACACACACACACACACACACACACTGAGATGAAAAATCTCAAACTGAGAGACCAACACTGATGCACTAAAAGAGAAAAGCCACTGTTTGAACACCAAACCCAATAAATGAGATATGAGACCAGCAAAGACTGGTTGACCCAAACCCAAGAAACAAGATTTTAGAGACTCCCTAAGACCAAAAAGTCAGAACATCATTTGCCACGCAAATACCATCGGTCCCAACACTACACTATGCTCGAACCGGCAGCAGATATTCATAGACATTCATTTTTAGCATTAAAAATTCCCCTTATTCCCCTGACTTTACAAACCAGATGGGCAGTGACTACACTACCCAGCGAAAGGTCAAATTAGACAGAAGACAATATTAGAGATTCAGAAACAAGCTGTGTGTGAACGGGGAGATGTTAATACATCTATAAAAGCACCCCAAAATGGGGCAGAAAAGGGATAAAACTGACAGCATGATATGGCTTTATGAAACAAACCCGAAGCCTCGTTTATAAAATGGTCCGACATTCAAATTGTATCTTAAAATGGTGGCTTACACAGAAACACACAAAGCAGTCATTTATAAAATCCCACATTGACGCGGATACGATCGTATCTATACGTAAAGCTTATACCAGACGCAAGTCAATTATTTGCGGATTATGTGGGGGCACGAGATATTTAAGAGCTGCGCCTGAATCCCTGAAGTGTTCGCACGTTAAAAATAACATTCAATTGATAATCAATTACAGGTATGAGTAGTGCAAGAAATGCTGACACCTTTTTTTAAATTTAAACTGCTGTTATTGGCTGCATTCACAAGACGGGGTAATTGCAAGCTACAGCACGCTCACGCGGGTTCAAATTGAAGCCCATTTGAGATTCATACATCACAAGTGCGTCAGATGCAAGTACGCCACTTCAAAAATAAGCCACTTTATCTGGTCTAAATGATTTTTATAAATCAAGCCCAGGCAAAACATGGGGAATGATCCCAAGATTATGTTTACGTTTAAATCCAAGAACGTTTTTATAAATGAGGCACCTGGCATTAACACTCTGAGTCAGGTACCAGTCTTACAGTAGACCAGAGGGGCAGAACTGCCATACCGACATAGATCGCTGGGAAACATTATTGAAGGACAGAGTTAAAATGCATTGGACTGAATGAGAGACAGGGATTTTACAAGGACGAATGGGAGGAGTGCCACGAACATTTGAACAAGAGCCAAACGCAAAGGGATTTTAAGGCAAAGAGGTCCCAGACATCTGGAAAAATGCAGGCTTGTGATTCTCCCCTCTTAATCAGGAAATGGCTTTCAGACCTCAAACGGCTCGACCAGAGGGACAGGACGCGGGTATGGAATACTGTAAGCACACACATCAACCCTCATGGAACCCTTCAACAGCTGACAGCATGACAGCAGCAATAAAGCATAATGCTAGTGCCACCCCCCCCAGACATCTAGTGTCATTTCCTGATTAACCATTTAAGGTCACAAATATGTGATTAGAACGTCCTTAACTGAACATTCTAATGCAACAGTCACTAATTGAAAGCAACTGAGTTCTAGAACACTGACTTGGAATTTTGAAGAAAAAAAAAACACATTCCAAAAAGCCTGCTCTTCAAAGGGTTCATCAGGAGAAGGACACAACCCTGACTGCACTGCAGAGGAGAGCGGCTGAGGATCGCGGGCTGAGGTCCAGCCGCTTCACGGGGATGGAGAAGGGAGCGTTCTCTGACACGCAGAGACGGAGGGAGGAAGCGTTTCGCAGAGAGGTCGAGTCCGATTTACCCTGTGACTCACCGCACCCCTCTGGCCCCGGGCCCCGGGCCCCGGGCCCCGATACCTGGCAGGGCAGGAAATGCAGACGGACAGCGTGACGGACCGTCAAACAGGAAGCGCACAAATCACACCTGACAGCTGACAACACCTGTGAGACGCTCACCTCACAAACCGTACCCCCATCACCCATGCAACCGCCCCCACCCGCCCCCCACCCACCCTTTATAATCTCACCTCCCTCGGCTAGAGACACTTCTTTTAATGCAGATTTATTACATTAGATAATTCACAGATTTTCATGCAGTAAATATTTATTGTACTGTATTTAGGATTATGCTTCAGCAGCATTAAATGTCCGTAACATTTTCATGCCAGTAAAGAAAATTTGATGGTCCTGTAAAATAATGCATCAACAATTTATTTAAGCAATATTGCTGATGTATATTTTACTGTATGTAAACCGTTGCTATGGCAATTCTCTATCTATAAGTGGACATACTAATAAAGTACATTTGAAGTGTATTTAAAATGTGTCAACTAAGAAAGAGAGAGAAAGAGAGAAAGAGAGAATGCTGGTCAGTCTTTGAATCAATGACGGAGTAAATACACTCTGCACCTTGGGCCACTAAGTCAATCCATGATGCACAACATTCATATCAGCATAACATTACTGAATTAAAATGAATAAATGAGATGAGTTTAAGCACAGTTCGTGTTCAGAGATTCTGATATAGGTCCTTCAGCACCATCTAGTGGTAACGCAAAGAAAGTCAGCATCACCACTTCCTAGTGCCTGAACTCGCAGCGCCAGATATACTAGAGAACCAGTCACAGTGCAAAACCATTCGCTGCAGCTCTGTTGCGATCGCAGATACATTAATGACCGATTTACTAAGATTGTTTCTATCTACGCAATCAAATAAATTAAACGCCCTCGTTCGTAATTGTGCGGTAGGAGTCGCCCATAAAAACGGGCAGAAACAATATGGCATGCCTACACATTCGGATTACAAGGCACTAAGAAATTGGTACAGAACAACCAGGCACTAGTAGTGCGGGAACCACATGAAACAGAAATTTAAATTTACAGATCAGTTAATATGGGTAATGGCCAATGAGGAAGCTACAGCTTCACACCATATTACATCATAGGAATACAACTCTGGATGCTTTGACAACCTTATCCCTGCGTTTTGACTGTGTCACTCATTTAACACCAATAAGGTATTATAACCATCAGGCTTTTCTCTCCACAGAGCTGGACACTAATGACAGCCATTCATGTAAAGAATTTTTCTACAGGTTGAGCGCAAACTCATGCTCTCGCGAACACAAATGTAACACGCAGGCCCCACCACCAGAGGGTAAACGTCAGACAGGATCTGATGAAAAAGGTTTGCTCACGCTGTGACTCTACATTAGCTGGTCGTTCTGATGAGGAGGAAGGCAAATCTAAATGATGTGTGCGTGTGTGTGTGTGTGTGTAGGTGTGTAGGTGTGTGTGTGTGTGTGTGTGTGTGTGTGTGTGTGCGTGTGTGTGTGTATGTGTGTGCGTGTGTGTGTGTGTGTGTATGTGTGTGTGTGTTCCACATGCATCCCTTTATTAAACATAGGTGTCCCATTTTTTAAGCGCCCTCTTTTTTAACAATAATGATTATGTTTTTTAAAAAGTACTAAGGGAGGGACAACATCCAAGAGGGCAATTTCTGAGTGGCAGGTCAAAGGAGCAGAGGTTCAAAATCTAAGATCACCACCCACCCCCCAACCACCGACCTCTGCATGTCTGCAGAATATGACTGCAGGTGCTCATGGCCCCCTTTTAAAAAACACAAAAACCCACAAGCTGACTCACCACTGACTCTCTTCAGCCTCCAGCATGAAGGCTGATGAGGACAGGGAGAGAACGGGCTGGGGGTTGAGAGAGAGGGGGAGACACAGAAACATTTGATAAATGTGCGAGGAATGCGTGTCATTTTGGATAATTCAACAGGAACATACGTGCTCATGTTCTGTGCAAGGGACCTGTCCAAATGGAGTCCAATCCTACAGATTAAAAGCTACCGCACACAACCCTAAAATATCTTATTGAAGCCTCACATGTTGGCCTGCAAAGTACCATTACTAGCGACTATACTGTTTGTTCCATTTATACAGCTGCATGTTTACCTGAAGAAATTTAAGTTACGTACCTGTGATTGGACTGACCTGTGATTTGTCAGTGCAAAAAAAGAGCTGTGACTGGTCCAAATCCAGGTTTATCCATTTATCCTGGTAACAATGTCAGATATTTAGTTTCATACTTTTGGCTGTTCTCTACTCTGGTTGTCTTTGCTATAAAAGTTAATTGACTGTTGGCAAACAAATTTAAGCCATACACATATGAAATAATAAAGTACTTTAAAAACAATCAATTACAATAAATTAGTAAACTTACTAATTGACCATTTGGAATCACATTTTTCATATGTAATGTTCATTAATTAAAAAGCATGCACGTTTACATCCTTCCAAATATATAAACAGGGAAGTAATAAAATATTCTTTTAAAGTATGTCACGTCCTACCAGGAGAGTGACCGTTCAGCCATTAAGTTCACTTCCTGACGCACCGCTAATTGGTTCAAATGTAAATCACCATATTAAGTAAAAATTGTCTCCAAAATAAAGATGGATGTGCAGGAATCCGCAGCTATAGGCCAACTTGTTCCATAGCATGGCTGTCCAATCTTATCTGAAAAAGACCAATGTGGGTGCATATTTTTGTTTTAGCCCAGCACTACGACATGCGATTCAATTAACTACCTAATCATGGTCTTCGAACTCGGTAAGTGGAAACAGATGTCTTAATTCTGGTGAAGAGCAAAAAGCTACAACAACATCGGCCCTTTTCGAATAGGATTGAATACCCCTGCTCTACAGTGTGTGTTCTCAAGTTCAAAAATTCACCATGTAGCCTACGACCTCCACAAAAAAGTCTGTCAAATAACAACATGTATTTTCCAAGAGTATTATGCGGTAATGCATCGTCAATTTAGGGGGAAAATACAATAGGCTAATTTTAATATACTTTTCGTTATTAAGTGTACGTTTTTATAATAATATATAAAAACTGAAAATTTTAACATTTACCCTACATAGGCTATAATCTTCTACATTATGATAATGTTACATGATGTTTTCCGAAAATGTATTAGATAACATAGCGTAGTGCTTGCAATAGAGAAGTGTGTGTACATGGACTTAACTGACTGACTTGTTTCTTTCGGCGTGATTCTCGGTTTCCATTCGTAAAATTAAATTACGAGCCGTCTTCGTCTCTTCTTCAAGTTGACTACTGTTTTGTTATTTTTATCTTAGCATAAAACCTGGGAGGCTTTATTATTTTTTCTCGACACTCGAAATAACGCTAAATGGACACTGTCACGCTTCACTGCTTCCATGTTACCGACGCCAGTATGGGCGCAGACAGAGCAACCCACGCTGTTTCCTCAAAAAAGCCCTGAACGAAGCCACAGAATTCTTACGTAGCATGATGGGATATGAAGTAGTCTAGACAATTTATTTTGTAGTTTTAAGACAATTCGGCGTTGACAAACTAATACATATATCGCATCTTGTCGGCTACGTATCACATTCACATACATTCTTCACACTATAAGAATTGCAACTTGTTGAATGACAATAAAATCCCCAGTTTCTGATAGGAAAGAATGGATAACATTTTTGTCAGTGGTGATGGCAACGTTTTAATATAAGTAAAAGCTACACATTTTTCTGTGGAATAGTATTTCATATTTATAGTGTGGCCAAAGATGCACAATGTTAGTACTAGATGCTGTCAAAGGGATAATGTATTTTTCGTTGAATTTTGGTTAAGGTTTACTGCCTGAAATAATATCTTGGGCAAACTAAGTGTTTCCGAGCGCGTAAGAATGGTTCACTATACATTGCCCATATGATCTTATAGGCATAAGTAATTCACTTTTATGTTATGAATTAATTTTCTTCAACGGTTTATTTAAACTTGAATTGATTTTCTTACCATATTATTAGCTTAAAATTTCCCATTTACATTTTCGCCTTAATTAGCTTATTTTTAGACACAGTACGTAACATATTGGGTTGTAATAACTTTCTTAACAATGCAAATTTGTTTCCAAGGATAAAATGATTATCTTGTGGAAATTTTTGCTTTTGTTTTACAGCACACCTAGCCAGTGGACCGGGTTTGGGCTGGTAAGGAGGGCTCATAAAACATCATGTTGTTTAGCGGCCGTTGTTACCTGTAGTTTTTCACCACCGCGAGTTCAGCACCACCGAAGCGGGACAGCGACATAGACCCGAATGTGTTCCGGCAACCCCTGGCCCAGTCATGCGATGATCTGAAACGACCGCAGTAGATGTCAGTTTAATTTCAGTTCAATTAACTGAATATTATTTTAATATAAATTCATAACAATACACAATGGACTGGTTGCTAATAAATAAACAATCCAGATTAATGATGGGAATGCAACCAAAGAGTCCAATGGGATCATTAATGAGAAGACGTTTTAATTTCATATGAAATCCATCAAAGCTTCATATTTTGCTTTACATGTGGCATGCCTGTTTCCCATATTACATCATTTTCGCTGTTTACTCTTATTATTCTGCTTTAGGTTTAATTGTTTAGAAAGTTATTACCTTGCCATTACAGTGAAATTATACATTGCATTTTGGCTGGCGTCCGATAGAACGAACATTAGACGGTAAGGAAAGTAGCGACGACGAATAATGAGTATTGTACATTCTAATTATTTTGCAAATGACGATGGGCTCAACCCATTTGACGCTGTACCACTTTTTCAAAAAAAGGCGGTTTGGACATCTTTGTTTCGGTGGGTGCTTTGCACAATACCAGACACTTTCTCTCTAGGCGAACACAATTAATCAAGGGTGTGTCCTCTCTCATCTTTGGAAATTTCCCTGAAATTTATTTTAAAACTTGGAATACAGATATGGTCTACCCCAGCAGGTGGGGCTATAGACTTATGCCTCCATACGTTTCCGAATGAAGTAAAGGGCTTTCTCCGCTTGAGTCAGATCGTTCGAAACTGATGTTTAACTTAGCCTACTTTCTGTATGCTTAACGTTTCCGTGCAGCAGGATAATTTCATTCAGTCATTTTCATTCATTCATATTCCTCCATTTGACATCATTTTCCCCCGCTGAGTGGGGATAGCCTACGAGAGTTCGTTTGATAAATTATCATGATGCAAGACGTATCCTTAATTATAAAATAATAATTATTGTTGTTGTTGTTGTTGTTATTTTTATAATTATTGTTGTTGTTATTTTAATTAGTAGCAGTAGTATATTGTTATATAACAACAACAACCACAATAACAACACATTTTATCAGACTGTTTCAACGCATTAACAAAGCGCTGAATGAAATGAATGAATGAAAATGTTGACAGAATATTTATTAATACAATTATCCACACCCATGTTGGGTAAAGTGGTGTTTAACGCTGAGGTCCAATTCATGCTGACCTTGCCCCTCCCTTCAGATACGCGAGAGACAGTTTGCAAGACTATCTTGTTCCTTCGTCGTTTCTGTATGTCCGCAGAGTGAGCGCTACTCGCAGGCTGCTTGGAGTCCACCGTCCACCTCGTGGGCATTGAGTAATGGAGGCGTAATCTCAGCGTTACCAGCGTTTTCAGAGTTAGCAAGCCCATTGGGATACAATTGGAGTGCTGTGTGTTGGTATTTTTATTTGTTTTTGATTTATGTACATTCCAACTTTTCGTGGCGGAGAGAAGACGTGTACTTCACCATTGCGTTTGCTGGATTTCCGGAGAGATGTGGAGTCTTACAAACATTATTGCCTGCTTTATCCTGCTGTCTAAACACGCCAATGCACAAAACAAGGTAGGACAGCGCCGATGTGTTTCCTATAAGCAGGCATCAAGTGGTCAAGAACCCGTGTGCTTGAGCATTCCACTCATGAATAGATGTCACTGGAAGAGCGCGCGCTGCACATATTATTGTGATATTTAGAAGTGCAATTCTTTTTAATCTTATTTCAACTTATTTTTTATCTTATCTTAACGTGAACAGATTCTCACAAGGCTAATATAATTGTAATGCTTGCAAACTCATTGTTGCATTTAATTGTGAATTGACATTAACTGCAAATGACTAAATCGAGGACAGTATGCCTTCTTGCGCGTAAAAATCAATGCATCCATCAGGCCAGCTGTATTAAATTTGTAATCTTGTAAAAAAAAAAAAAAAAGATCATGGAGCCCTTGTCCGAGTCCTGGGGGGGACATGTCTCGTGTTTTAGTATTATTTATCGGAAAAAGCGGCTTGAAGGCTGAGCATAGCTAAGCACGAACTGGAGCAGCAGGTGGTCAATCTGTTGAGTAAACAGTGGAACAGAGCGCTGATGGCTGGCGGTGGTCCAGGCCCGGCGCGGGCAATAAAACGGTAGCTGCTATCAATTAACAGGCTTTTAATGCATTTAAACTAAAGTATGTTTACTGCCCTTCTAATGAGTTTATGCGCATTTAATCCAGTCATCACAGGATTCAGGCTATATTTAACACGATCAGCCAGCACATACCGTCCTATCGCCCGCCAAATTGCTTCAGCTTGCTACTGTTTGAAACTGTAGCTGCATACATGGAAATTATGTTGTTCATATTCAGTGATTTATGCATGTTCCCATGAGGTTTCACGAGTAAAGCAACTTTGAAATCATGAAGCAACACATCAGTCAGTCATTTACTTTCACTTACATAGCGTCTTGTAGTTCACCGATAGAGTGCAAATGTAAATTAGAGCGTAGTGTTTTGTGGCAGACAATAAAGATTTGAAAACCTGCTTCTGAAATAAAAATACGTACAGTCAGCCAGAAATGAACCCGCTCCAGAGCTCGGAGTAACGGAATTTGCCAACACCAGGGATCAGAGTCAGTCGCGGTAAAACGGTTGGCTTCCTTGGAATAAAACGAAAGAAGGAAGAAGAAGAAAAAAGGACGCAGAAATGTCATGCCGATCAGGACCGAGCATTCTGAAGAGGACATGGGTCTCAGGAATGTATCACTAAGCAGAGCACATCACGTGGACGTCCAATTTCCTTTTAAGCAGTTTTCTCCCTGTTAACCCTTCGCGGATATTTAAATCTGGCCCTCAAATCCACATCCGGCCCTGGTTTTCTTTCCTTCCAGGGAATTAACTGAGCAATTAGTCCTACTGATTGGCCAGAAGGGAATCAGGTGTGAAGACAAAGTAAAGGGAGAATGGATCTGAAGCTATCGGCCCTGGAGGACTGTGATTTGAGTTACAGGGCGAAAAAACGAATGGAATTCTTGGTCGTCAAAACCAATATGTGGCCCTACACCACGATGCACAGCTTCCTGCCCCTCATTCCTCATGCATAGCATTAGCATTACATATCATATGACCTAAAAAGGGTTAGTGGGTCAGAAGGCAGCATAATGGTTAGGGAGCTGGTCATGTGACTTCAAGGTCATAAGTTCAGTTCCCCGGTGTGTGCTACAGTTGTACGCTTGAGCAAGATACTTCACCTGAATCGCTTCAGTAAGTATCCAGCTGTATGTAAAGAATGCAAGCTATGCAGGTCCCTCTGGATAAGACCATCTGCTTGACGCCAAACATGTAAAAAGGTGGGATTTTGGTTTGGTGTTGCTAGTTGTCACTCCTACAAATGCCTTGGTGCTGGGCTTATAATGGCATGACCCTTTTTCCAGAAAGAGATGCTACCTTGCACAGGTGGGCTAGGTCCACAATTGTAATCTTTTGGATGGGATGTATTGTACAAACATTTTACATGCTAATAGCGGAAAGACGTCAGTATAGTACAGTACAGCTACTTCACAAGTAGCCCATATTGATATGATGTGCATTTATTTTTCCTTTGCAATGTTCAGTTAATATATGAAAAACACATATATTCATTTAATTCATTCCAGGCATTTGGCAGAAAATCTTATCCAGAGTGAGTTAGAAAGCTCTTGCATTTTATATAGTATCCATTCCATTTATACAGCTGGATATATACTGAAGCAATACAGGCCATGTACCTTGCTCAAGGATACAACAGCATGGTCTTATCTTGGAATCAAACCCTATTGGTTACAGGCCCAGCTCTGTAATGTTCATTGAAACCATGTTTTATAGGACAGTAGTTTCTGCACATGTTTCTGCACCATTTTAGCTCTACACAGGCCTAAGGGACGATGTCAGACATAAATTTCTAACTGAAAAGAGAAGACCAATACATCTATTCCAGTTTTGGTTTTTCCTTTGACTAATTCATAACAATTTCAACTTCATCTATTAATTTATTTGACTGGGTCAATCCACATTAATAAAACTTATGTAAATGTACCAGAGTTAGCCAGAGAGGCTAATTTTTATCTGTAGACCCTGGGCTTCATGTCGTTGAGTTGATCTCAGTGTAGTGAAAGCTGCACTCTGTCCAGCCACTAGAGGCAGTAGAGAGCAGAAATCAATCTAATAGTTTTTGAGCACATCTGGCATTGTTAGAAATTTGAAATACCTCCAGCTGGAGCCCTACCTACACAAGATCATTACTCATCAGAAGTAACTACCCACTGATATATAGCAAGGCACATCCGTGGAATTTGGGCTGCCTTATCTTACTTTAGTGCCAGTCATTTACCAGATCAGTTCTTTAGTCAGTGTACGGTTTGTAGACTTATTTGGGTGATTATACATTTGTGTTCCCTTCCGTTTGCGTAAATACTGTGCGACCTTCCCAGGTACCTTAAGACTGGGTGTCATTAATGAACTGCACTGACTTCTGCAATATTACAGCACTCAAGCGTTTTTTCTCCCTTTGGAGAAGTAGCTGTTTCAGCTTCCTCATCTTCATTTATCTACAGCTCACCTTTTAACTTAACAATGCTCATTTATGTACTTCTGACCACTGTAGCATTCTTTATTTTTTATATATTAATAATCTCTGCCTGTGGATGAGGACACCAGCGTGTGTGTGTGACGCGTCACAGCAATGTTTCCAGGGCGATGGTCCACCCAATCATGCCTCACCTCTGGCCAGCCACTAGCCACAGTCAACACTTGCAACACTTGTCAGGGTGTGATACCACGTCTTCTGGCATGGCTCCCCTGGCTGGGAAGGTTAAGGATAATATCCGTGCTGTTTGCACAGCTGTGAGGTCACGGTTGCCCTCCCCTTTGTGGACCCCGCCCAGCCACCCCCTGCCTTGGACCAGCACAGTTTTTGGCAGATGTTAAGAGGCTGGAAATGAAACTAAATACCTGTAATGTTTTGCCTGGAGTTGCTTGGGGGGCTCAAAAACAATTCCCATAGCTTCAGTCTTCTGTTGTCACTTTCATCTATTGTCATGCAAGAGAAAGTCCCTCTTAAAATACACATTTGGTTCCGATTAAAACTTCTTTTTTTTTTACTGCTTTCACACTCTTTCTTTTGGTCACTTCCCCTTACCTCTCCTGAATTTCTCTTCTCTCTCTGCTTTCTCACTTTCTCTGTTACTATCTCTTTCTCTCTCTCTTTCCCTCCCTCTTCCTCTCTTGCACTCTTCCTTTCTCCCTCTCCTTCTCTACCTCTCTCTCTCTTGCACTGTACCTCTCTCACTCAACCTATGCACTGACACAGCCTTTGCAGGACAGTCTCCAAATGTGGCATCACCAAGCAGTGCTAAACTCCCTCTCCCCTGTGATGTTCTGATTGTCGAGACCCAACGAAAGCTTTTTTGTTTTTTGTCAGGTCATCACTGACTCTGGGTGACAATACTGTACTTCCCTGTGCATTGGGGGGGGGGGGGGGCAGGGGTTACCAGTCCTCATGAACAGTTCTAAAGGAGCTTAGAGGCTCCTTTACCAACCAGGGCTGTGCTGGCGAGCAAGCAGGCTGACGGGGGCTGGATGGACAGCTGTGTCTGATGACATCAGTACACCACAGGCCTTACAGAGCTCTGGCAGCTAGCTGTTGGGACCTCGCCTGGACTAAGGGCTGTGGCCTTGGGGGTGAAGCCTACTTCTCCACAAACCACTGATTGGATCAGAGCCCTTAGGATCAGCCACCCTGTGGAGACAGCTCATCACAGCAGGAGTCTGTTCGCTGGCTCGCTGTCAGCAAACGGAGGGCGTGCGGTTCAGTGATGCCTGAGAGCCTGGCTGAGCTCACAGACATGCAGTCCCTCAGAGAGCTGGGGAGGTTTCTGGGCAGATGTGCAGGGGGCACTGCCAGCACCACATGTAGGAGGAACAGAAACAGGTGCCTGGGGAGGGGGCAGCCTCCCCCTGTCACTCCAGTAAAGATGACAGTCGCACTTGGGGAGTGGCAGGAAGGGGGAGGGAGGCTGCTGTCTGTCAGATCTCCAGTACTGGAGAGTTTTCGGGGAGAGGAAGGAACTTCATGCAGTCTGTGCAAAGTTCAGGCGTATGAGAGAGCTGCAGGATGTAAGAGAACATCACTGGAAGGAGGAAATGGGAGATGAGATGTTTGGGTACAGCTGGAGGGTGCTTTATTAGCTCCCAATACCAAAGAGGACAGGCCCAGAGACTCATAGTGGAAGATCTACATGTTGACTACAGAAGGATGAAATGTGTGTTTTGTCCATTGAAAATGTTTCATGTGCAGCCGGGTGTGTTGTTTTCTTTTGGGGAGTGTGTGTTGGTAGAGTTTTCAGCAGCGGTACAAACTGGTTTTGCTGGATGCTCTGTACAGACAGACAAAACTGGCCACATGGATAACATGTAGGATTAAGCCTTGGCAATGCGGGTCCACGGATGTGCGTTTGATTTTAGGTAGGAACGTCTCTGTGTGCCTTAGGGTGGAATTTGGGTATTGCAAAATAATGAACAATGTGGCAATGTTTAAAAGGATGTGGTGTTCTGGGGGGGAGCTCTTTGTGTGGCAGACAAAAAAGAGATGGGGACGTGCTTATAGTTTATATTGAGTGCTGTGTTGTGGGTTTTATGCTTTGCTTTTTCTGTAGGTGGGGCAGGAGGGCTCTGAGGGGAGTCAGCATGGTATATTACACAATGTTTGGTTTTACGTGGTGTGGAGGTTTTTTATCTGTTCAATAAAGGACTATAAAAAGAGAGAGTTTGCTCTCTGAGTCTCCCTCTTTTTCTCTGTTCAGTTCCCTCAGGGTCAGTGAGTACTTAAAGCATCACTCTCTCTCGTTTGATAGGTTCTGTGTGTATTTTGTTTGATTTTCTATTGTGGTAATATTACCAAATGTCTCTACCAGTCCTGGCAATGGGTGCACCACACAGTAGTAGAATCAGGTGTCGTAGCGCTGGGCTAAAACAGAAACATGCACCCACACTCAGCCTTTCTGGATTATATTGGACACCCCAGGCCTAGATGGAGTGGCAGGTGCAGATTTGGCGATGAGGCATTTTCCTGAGATCTCAGCACCTGTATTTGATGATTCCCTGAGATGTGTCTAATCTGGGTAATGTAATGGAAATTACTACCCTGGCCAATCGGAGTTTGCTGGTGGCTTTTATCGCTAGCTGCCCTGGTGCATTTGCCACTTTTACCGAATGTGGTCAGGTCGTTTGTGCCTGTGTGGATAAGGATGTATTGTACATCCTGTCATTTTATTTCTGTGTTGTGGGCCATCAGAGTTTCAGAATTTATCTGCAAGGATGAGGCCCTTTAGATTAATGTACTTCCTGTTTGAATCACACGGAATTATGATCTGTGCACTGATCGGGTGAACATCTGTTGTTTTTGTGCTCAAATGCGTCTTCTGAGTGGTGGGTGCTGCTATGTGTTAGCACTGGGAGATCAATGTGTATGTGTGTGTAAGAGCTGGTGGGATCAGGGTGAGTATTAGTGCTGGGGAAGACTGTGTGTGAGTTTATGTTGATAGGGGTATTGACTGGGGCAGCTGTGTTGGGAGGAAGAGAAGGTTTGAAATGGGTGGGGGGTGAAGTGTGTTTGGGACGGTTAGGTGAGGTAATGTTTATCAGGACCAAATATCAAACCATAGAGTTCCCAAATTTTAAAAAGTAGCAAAGGCCCTAAAGTCGGTGAAAATTTGAAACTACTTTAAAGCACTTGGTTTTTTTTGGGGGGGGGGGGGTTAATGATTTTTGTAGTTATCTGGAAAAGTGTCTTTCCCATGGTACATATGGCCAAGCTATTCCTTAAGAAACTGATCCTGGATCATAATCCTCATTCTACAAAAATTTGCCCAGATTGGGGTAGAAAGAGCTGATCCTGGAGCAGCCATGCTGATCCTGCTGATCCTGGAGCAGCCATGTTCTTCTGGGGCAACATTTTAATGCTGCTTTATCAACACTTGTAGCAACACTTGTGAAACAGCCTTTTATGGATCCTGGAATTTGGGGAAATCTTGTTAAAACTCTGAATGGATTACAGGGATATGTTTGGAAACCCTGTTTAACACACAGGAGGTATTTTTTCCAAGTGAACTGGTTGTGATATATAATTAATGTTCTTACAGATTTAGAGGGCATTTTATTTCCCATGGCGTTTCATTGCGCAAATCATAAATAATAACATTTTGCAGAATTTTGGAACAGTGGGGGCCTCGAAACAATCGGTGTTTTGTAACATTTTACTGCAATAGCCCGGTTGTTTTTGTTAACTGGAACATGAGCGGTGGGTGTGGACATGCTGGCAGTGCCAGGGCTGCAGGTGCCAGCATACTGCATTATTAACATGGTGCAGTCATGGCATCCATTTTGCTCTGGCCTAACGAGGCTGTTGTGTAGATCTGGGTCGGAGCAGTGCCTCAACGTTCCCCCCACCCCTTCACAAAACAAACCCTTCCCACGGCTGCATTTTTAGTCCATGTGAGGAGTGAGATGGCTGCCAGAAAACCAGACTATAACTCACGGTAAAGTGGCCATATCGGCAAATCTGATGGTTTAGGTGCTTAAGACCCCAGCGCACAACATCTCTCTCATCTCCTTCACAGGGGAATGTGAATGTGGTGTAGGAGAGATGAGAAATGTACACAGACACACACACAGACATATACACATGCACACACACGCACGCACACACACACATTCACAGACACACGCGCACGCACACACACACACACACACACACACTGTTTCAACAGGATCATGAGCTGCCACTGCATGTACCCTTCTCATGTGAAACTGCAGAAACTAAGCAACCATGCCACTTCTCAGGGCTTGCTCAGTACTGGGAGGGAGACTTCCTGGGAAAACTATGTTTCTTCTGGAAGACGTGTTCTTCCCTCTGAGGCAGTTATAAATTCAGTGACCCAACACAGTCATGGGGCACCGTACTGTAGAGCATACCATCCTTTTATTGGATGGCAGGTTAAACTGAGGTCCGGCCTCACCTGTGGTCATGAAAGACCGCATGGTACTTTTCAAGAGTCGGGATGTTAACCTCAGTGTCCCTGTCAAATTCCCTCCAAAACTCCCTCTCTTCATCTGACCGGCTTATCATCCGTAACATCTGAACCAGGTCTGAGAGTGACCCGGGAACGCATTTAACCCGGGAACCTGGTCTTCGCATGCTGGACGGGTCGCAGGCCTGCCTCGTGTCTGTCGTCACCTGTGGTTTGATTTGCAGGCTGGAGGACTGTGACCTCATGCGAGTGTCAGTGATTTGATCTGTCCCAGCGAGCTTTGATCCCTTTCATGTGACCCGGTCTTCAGACAGAGATGTGCCTGTGGCTAATGGGTTACGATCTCTTTCGGCGTTCTGCTCTCTCGTATCCGAACCGCATTCCTGCGTGCGTGTGTGTGTGGGTGTGTGTGTGTGCATAAGTGTGTGTGTGTGTGAGAGAGAGAGAGAGAGAGAGAGAGAGAGAAACACTGCAAGACCAAAGGGGGAAATGTATTTGCCTGTACACCTCTCAGCAAATACTATAATCACTCAGTCTGACACTGCTGTGGTCACTGGGGTTTTTGTGATGAATAAATCTTTTGAACGGTTTTTTTTCAGTCTGTCTGTTAACTGATTTAGGATCCAAACCTGTTGTCAATACTAATCGCAGATAAATTAATAACACATAAGATGGTTTCCATGAGTTGTGTATCTTAATCACAAGAACTTTGCTGTAGTGCAGCAGTAAAACTGATTTAAAAAGTTTCCTCTTTCTTTCTCCCTCTTCCTCCCTCTTTCATTCACTCTGTATCACTCATACCTCCACTCCTTTTGACTTTTTCTCCTTCCCTTTCCCTAATCAATTTAGCCACAATCATTTTTGTGATCTGATACTTTACCTAAGATTCATAAACACCATCATTCACACTGAAGACTGTCTCCCTGCATGCAACGTTTCACTGCGGTCTAACCTGAGAGTGAACTGGTGCTGGGCACACAGCGAATTAGTTAACGGAGCCAGAAGTAATTGGTGGAAACATAAACACACCCCGACCCCTCAGGAATGGAACTGATCAGCCCCCTGCTGTGGAAGTTCTGGAGCAAGAAGCTACAGTTAGTGAACTTGGTTTCGGCTAAAACTCCAGCGATCTGATTGGTTCTAGCAGGCTTTAGCCAGTGTTACGTTTTACTCAGAATTGCCCACCACGGGTGTGGCCTTAACCTGGGTAACAGCAATGGACGGTGGCCATTTTGTGCCAGAATGCTGGCAGGTGAACATCATCTGAGACAGAGAAGATGGAGTTACTAGCCTCTCAGTTCCTCTGTCTCTCTCTCTCTCGCTCGGGGGCGTGCAGGTGTTCGGGGAGGCGGAGCCGGTGCGGATGACGTCGGAGGGCTCGGACTGCCGGTGCAAGTGCATCATGCGGCCGCTGACGCGGGACGCCTGCGCGCGTCTGCGCAGCGGCAGCGTGCGCGTGGAGGACTTCTACACCGTGGAGACGGTCAGCGCCGGCTCCGACTGCAAGTGCTCCTGCACCGCGCCGCCCTCCTCCCTCAACCCCTGCGAGAACGAGTGGAAGATGGAGAAGCTGCGCAAACAGGCGCCCGAGCTGATGAAGGTGACCGCCTGCCCTCACTCAACTATATTAAACTTAATTTAACACCCACTCTTAATTAGATACTGAACCCCCAATCTTAGTATAGTCAAACAATAACCCTACTCTTAATTAGATACTGAACCGCCACTCTTAATTAGGTAATAAACCCTTACCCTTAGCATGGTCAAACACTTACCCCCACTCTTAATTAGTTAATGAAACCCCACTCTTAGACATTTACATTTACCTTTATTTATTTGGCAGATGATTTTATCCAAAGCGACGTACAATAAGTGCAGACTCTAAGCATAGTCGAACAATAACCCCCACTCTTATATAGAGAGAGAACCCCACTCTATTGTTTAATTGTTAGTTTTTTTGGTTTAATGTTACCAGCTGACCTGCTTCTCCCTGCAGCTCCAGACGATGATCGACCTGCTGGAGGGAACTCTGTACAGCATGGACATGATGAAGGTGCACTCCTACATCAGCAAGGTGGCCTCTCAGATAAACACCCTGGAGGAGGTGAGACACACACCTGGGTAGAGAGGGGGGAGCGAGGGAAGGTAGGAGGGGGTCAAGTGAGGTGGAGGGAGCAAGAGGGAGAGGGAGAGGGAGGGAGGGAGGGAGGGAGGGAGAAGTAGGATAGCGAGATGGTGTAAAAGACCATTTTCCATGGTTATTTTTTGTATATTTCTTTGTATATGTAAAAAGGGCACTGGTTATTTATTTATTACATCAGTATATGTTTGATTGAGGCATTTTCTACACATTTCAGTCAGCCAGCTTGAAGTGAGCAGAGAAAGAGAGAGAGTCAGAGAGTCAGAGAGAGAGAGAGAGAGAGAGAGAGAGAGAAAGAGTTTGCATTTGATAGAATAGTTTAATGAGCATTGCCTTTCTTTTAAAAGCCGCTGCTCCACAGCTGGCAGAGTGCTGCTCACACAGCCGAGTTTAGGGGGATTAAAGGGTCCGGCTGTATGAACATCCGTGAGCTCAGCGCCTCTCGCTCACCCGTAGTGCGTCTATCGCCGGGCTCGTCCGGGAGCTGCTGGTAATTCAGAACGGGCTGAGTAACAAACTGCGACTCAGAGGCGAGGAGGAGCTGGGAGGGGTGCCAGCCGCGCAGTGCCAGCCAGCTGCGAAGCCAAAACTTCTCAAACTCTTAAACAGCGAGTGACAAATTGGGTGTTTGGAGTGATGGATTCTGAAGCCCTTCCAAAAACCAATGGATGGGTGACCTGGACTGGACCCTTAGGGAAATGCGATGTGCTGCATTGCATCTGAAATAAAATAAAATGTACGATCAGTATCATCAAAGACATGGTATCCCATCACAATATATTGCCAAATATACTTAAAATACACTAAAAATACTTAAAAATGTTTTTTTCCCAACATACACCTCAAAGCATGCTATAAGAGCATCTGTTTTGTTTTATGCCTTCAATGACACTGCACAGTTGCAACTGGATCCCCTTGGGTGGGAGGATGCAGCAGTTTCGTGTCTTCACTGAAATTTACACAAAGAAAGAGCACATTCACACAGACACAAAAACAAAAAAAACATCTTCACCCTTCCCCTCACAGGTTCCAAGCAAAAACAATAAACTAAAACCACAAACTAAAACAAACCGAACTCTGCAACAGCAACAGCTTTTCACCTGTGTCTTATCAGTAAAGAGTGCAGACGAAATTATTTTCACTTTACCGCCCTCTCTACAACCCCCCCCCCCCCCCCCCAAGTCCATTAAGGTTAACCTAACCAGGGAGAACGACTTTGTGAGGGACAGCGTCACCAGCCTGACCAATCAGCTGAAGAGATATGAGAACTACTCTGACATCATGGTCAGCATAAAGAAGGAGCTCTCCAACCTCGGCCTGCAGCTCTTACAGAAGGATGGCTCGCCATTGGATAACAAACTCCAGGTAAGCGTGCCATTGGTTTGATAGACCAGGTGGGTCAGTTTCTTGTCCTGGTAGGCTTCAGTCTCTGCTGGGTGGAAAGTACTGAATTCAAGTAATTAATTTGCTAAAGAGCACACACATTGCTTCCAAAGCCTAAATTGGCTGCTGATTGACAGGGAACCACAAAAACCTGCAGGCACTGTAGCCCTCCACCCTTGCTATCGATTGTTCTCCCATCTAAATGTACAATAGGAAGAATATAGCCAATAATCATCATCATCAGCATCATCATCAAAATTAGAATACTCAATACTATTACCACTACTCCCAGTAATATTAATAACATTGCTAATGATAATAATATTTATTACTAGTATTCTAATTTTGAGAGGAAAAAACAATGACCTAAAACTGTTTCCCATGTTGCCAGGAAACAGCCACAGCGGGAAAGGCGAAGGACGCTGCCAAGTTTCCCGCTTCGGGATCCAAGGCGCCCAAGGAGAGGCCGGCCAGGTCCAGGAAGGAGGGCGGCAAGGCCGGGAAATCCGCCAAGGGGGCGGGGCATCAGCCCGCGGTCGTCAGGGGAATCACGTACTATAAGGCCGAGGAGGCGGAGCAAGGCGGGAACAGCAGAGGTGAAGGGGCAGTGTGGGGCGGGGCCAGTGACAGACTCGAGCTCCAGAGACGTGCTGTCATCTGTCAATCACTCAGTCGGTTGAACAACCGCTGACCGTACACAGCAGGAAAAAGGTTCAAACGTGTTTCTGAAGCCGGCATTAGTTAACGGTTGCCATGTTGCACGCATGTCAGATCTTTCAGCAGGGTTCAGATAGCTTTCGAGCAATACAGTATAAATATAGTACACAGCTACAATGCCAGTTGCATGACTGTCAGATTTCTTTAACAGTGACGCAGGTCCACACTTTCTAGCATAGATCTCCAGTCTCTATGAGGTGCGGGACTCCTGTGGCACTGAAGACCAATCTTATGCTCGTACGCCCAAAAATCTAAAATCTCATGCTTTTCAATGAAAGTGGCTGAGCTGCTCTTTTTTATAGTAGTTTAGATGCACATCTGATATATTTTAAAACCAAAACACAGTCAATTTTTGAACACTCTTATCCATCAGTTATCTCATGCATTTGGATTTAGCACACTTGAGATCCGTGCCCTAGGACTGATCCAGGAGCAGCTGCACCTGAGCCTCTCAGCTCTTCCTAATTTTTATATTGACTTTTTCACATATTGCATTATTTAGGTTTCACTCTCCGCAGAAACCTTCCCACTCATATCGTAATAACAAACTCCATGACTGTTAACCTAACAAAAATAATTAATTCATTAAAAGTCAAAGTATTCAAACATTTAAAGAGACAAAGGCACAGGTGGAGGACAGGTCACTGCTCTGTATTTTTTGTATTGTGTTACATTTTTATTCATTTATTTATTTTGAACTCTGAATCCACAAATGGGATATCCCACAACTGAAATCCAGGAAAGCGCCCCCTGGGGGGTGAGAATCTGCGCTCCACATTGTGAGACCCTCCCCCTAACCCAAGCCACCCCCTCCACCCCCTATCTCCACCAGCCCCTTAAGAAAATACACAGGAAGAGTACTCTCAACATACATGCCAACACAAACAAAATGGATTGCAAATACATACATGGTCACAATCCTTTCTAGAAATCTGGTTTGTTGTTTAGTGGCAATCAGCCAATATAAACTTTTATCTTATACCTAAATAAATGTTTATTGAATACACGTATATAAACCGTACATTACATTACATTACACACATAGATTTCCATATATGATTGATTATGAAGTTATATTGCTTTAAACCAGAACTTAAACAGATACAGTTACAGTAAATATTTACCTAAACAGTTTCAGTCACATGGATGCGTATTCACAAAAACACACGCTCACCATCACAAATGTATAAACACACACACACACATAGTGCCCATCCACACACACGCACACATGCACACACATCCTTGCTTCCACGCATACACAGACGTATTCATACACTCTCTCTCTCTCGCACACAGACATATTCACACTCTCTCTCTCGCACACGCACGCACGCACACACACACACAGACATATTCACACTCTCTCGCACACGCACGCACACACACACACAGACATATTCACACACTCTCTCTCTCTCGCACACACACGCACACGCGCACGAGCACGCGCAGGGGCCATTTTCCCCCGGAATGACCCATTGTTCACGCTTACTGCCGGTGGGTGGGGTGGAGGTGGGCTCAGGTGCCAAGTTTGTACCATGTGATGCTATTAATGAGTCGTTAATGACAGTAAAGACCACAACAGACATGATTTTGATCAGCGCTGCTGACGAGCTGCATAATTCATATCTGCGCGTGACGGGGTGTGTTTGAGCGGCTGTGTGTCACTCAGCGGCCGCTCCTGCGAGGCTGACCGCGGAAGAGCGCGTGAGATCTGGAATGTTCCGGCTTTCTGAGCTATTACAGCGATTAAATCAACACAGCGCTGATTTGCTGTTCGGTGGTTTCAAATTAAGGAAATGACCGTGGTGTTAAAAGGCATCAGATTCAGGATTCCTAGATCAGGATCAGTTTTGCGTTCTAACTCACGGTGGATAAGGTTGGGTTGCGGACAGGAGAAAACTGATCCTGGATCAGCTCTCCTGCTCTCAGAGGCTTTATGAATACAGGCCGTGTTCTGCAGTCCGTGTTTTACCAACGCATCTCCTCACCGCCCCCTTTCCTCAGAGAATCCCGCTAAACCCAACGCCATCGACGCCAACACCTACAAGGACAAGCTTCCTGGGGACGCACGCCTGGGGTCTGACCCCAGCCTGGAGGCTACCACAACCGCCCCTACGACCACAACCACGACCACGACAACCACGACCACGCCCACCACCACAACTACAACTACAGCAACAACAACCACTGCTGGTATATACCTCTGTTTTTATTTCATTTAGTGTTTTTTTTATTGTTTTACTCTTGAAAAGGGCTCATGCATGGAATGTACCACATGGCCAAAAGTATGTGGACACCTGACATCCAACATCTCATCCTAAATTATGGGCATTAATATGAAGTTGGTCCACCCTTTTATAACAACCTGTTATAACAACCTCCACTCTTCTGGGATGGCTTTTTACAAGGTGTTGGAGCGTTGCTGCAGGGATTTGCTTCCATTCAGTAAGAAGATCATTAGTGAGGTCGGGCATTGATTGGGCGATTAGGCCTGGCTTGCAGTTGGTTATCCAATTGATCCCAAAGGTGTTTTAGGGCATTGAGGACAGGTCTGTATAGGTCCTATTAATAATATTGTTAATATTATCATTATTATTACTGTTGTTTTTTTTAAATTTTGTTTCTGTAGCCAGACCAAAGACATTAGCCCCAACCATTATGCTAGTGCTGGACAACTCTGACAACAGCAGCCAGTCCCTCTCCAACCGAGCAGGTACCCGTTTACCAAATCCGCATTCTTTTTCCTTCCCCCTTTTTCTCACAATTTGGAATTGCCACGTTTGGTAAATATATAAATAAAGTTGTACTTGAATTCAGCTGGCAGTTTCATAAAGGACAATCATGTACATTTTTCATTTACTTCAATCTAGCCAGTTTACTCCTTACAGCCTTTGAGATGGATGAAAAAAATCTATTAATCATTTATTTGTTGCATGTACCTTAAGTGGAAGAAACCCTGAGCAGAGGGAACTATAGATAGAGAGTGGTCCGTTTGGAAGCAGTATGCAGATTAGCTGCATTTAAAGGCTTTAGGAGCTAGCAGTTCAATTTCTCAGAGAAAGATTTGTAGAAATTAATAAACGAACACCAGCTAACAGCCCATAATCTATAATATACTGAGTATTTGCACAGTATATCATAGATTAAAATCTACAGTGAAGAGCTCATCATACCAACCAATTTGGCAGCTTTTTTGAGTTAAGATAGATGGTTGCACCATTTTGTTACTTCTTTGTAGTTCACTCACACCCCACTACACAATACACTGGATCTTAAGGTTCCCCCACTTCCCAAATCCCAATTGTCTGAGATATTAAGAAATTTGTGAGAAGGCTTAGTAATGTCATGTGAAATGGTAGTATTCTCTTTCTGCCAATATCAGATGAAAAAATTTAAAATGCACACTAACAAGATGCAGACCTAACAGAAACAAGAAACAGATTTAAACTGAGCTCCCATAATCTTGTTAACTCCAGAAATGTGTTTACTATGTTTACATAAAAGGTTTTGCAAAATCAAGATGCCGTTTTCCGAAATGATAAACAAGCTCACGGTCCATTTCCTTTCTCTCTGTCACACCACAAGTTATCTTTTTTATCTAGTTATTTCTTATTCATCACTCCCCTGCGTTGAGCATGTGTGCATGAGACACCTCTGCAGGGCTAAATTGCTCACAGTTGTTCATCTGTGAAGCTGCTTCCTGCAGAGTCAGAAGTGAGAGTCCAGCCAGAGATTCTGTGACCTCTCTAGATACTCAGCTTCTGCATTCCTTCCATCTGCTTATTAACTACTATCAGTGATTCTGGGTGGTAACAGGAGTTTCTGGTGCCATATTACAGTACAGAACATCCGTTGCCAGTGTTTTCCATGGTCACAACCCTTAATGAATGTTCATAAGATGCCTCAAATTAGACAGTTTCAGGATTTCAGTGGTAGGAAGACAGAACTTTCATTGTTAAGAGCTGAGTATCTGGTAAGTGTATAGAATCTGTGGCAGGTCCCAGCCCCGAGCGTGCGGCTGGTCCATCGCACCGGGCGGTAACGGGACGTCCTGCCGCCTGTTTCCCGCAGAGAAGGACCCGGACTGCGAGGGAACGATAGCCTCGGTGGACAAGCCGAGGAAGCAGCACAGCTACGGGCGCAACGAGGGCGCCTGGATGAAGGACCCCATCGGCAGTGACTCCAAGATCTACGTCACAAACTATTACTACGGCAACAACCTGGTGGAGTTCCGGAACCTGTACAATTTCAAGCAGGGTGGGCCACATTGTTTTATTTATTTACACTTTTTAAAAAATTTATTATTATTATTATTATTATTATTATTATTATTATTATTATTATTAATCTTATGCCTATTTTAGTCCCTTCTCTCACACTTGTCGTGTCATATTTAGGGTCCTGAGCCAGGGCTGCAGTGCCTTCCCTTCAGCAGAGCCCCGTCAAACATGCGCTGCCAGCCCCTGCTCCTTTACCGTCCACCAACATTAACACATAGCCCCCCCCCCGCCAAAAATACTGCCCCTGATCTTCGCATGCATCACATCGGCTCTAACTGTAGCCCCACTGTCCAGCTTCAATTGCATTTGCCTGTAGGATGATTAGGATGGAAACAACCGTCAGGTTTATAAAATGACTCAATTTAACCTGTCATGTGGATTTCAATATTTTCACCGCATGTGAAAATTTTTGGTTTTTGCTTTGTTCTGTTTTTTTTTTTACAATGACAGAGCAGTGAAATCCGGGGGTGAGTGTAGCAGGGGTGTGGGGGGGGGGCAGAGCCATTGTGCAGCTATACTACATAAACAGTCCACCATTCTTCTCTTTCTTTGGAGAATTTATGAGACAGTTCCCTTCCTTTCTAAACAGGACTGATTTGAATTAAATGCATTAACATTGTGTGCGTGTGTGTGTGTGTGTGTATGCAGGCGAGTCTGTGTGTGTGTCCACGAGTCAGTCGGTGTTGAAACACAGCTATGAGCGCTGGACAGGACTGCTTTCCCCTGCAGAGCCAGGCAGGGGATTAGCCCACAATGGAGAGAAGGAAACGTCTCTTAGCGCTCATACAGGGGGGATAGTTTCCCCTCTCACATGCCTTCCTGATCCGCACAGGGCAGACTCTGCATTAATCACCCTCTCTCCTCTCGTCTTATTATGCAGTCGCTTCAGTCGCCCTTATCTAGAGTAACTCACACTGCTTCCTCTTCCCCTCGCCTCCATTCTCTCTTTTCTTTCTCTCTCACACACAATCTCTCCCCCTCCCTCTCTCTCTCTCTTTCTCCCTCCCCACTCATATCTCTCTCTCTCCCTCCCTCTCTCCCATCCCCCCTTTTCTCTCTCTCCCCCTCCCCCTCTTTCTCTCTCCCTCCCTCCCCCTCCCATCCCCCTTTTCTCTCTCTCCCCCTCTCTCTCCCTCTTTCTCCCTCCCCACTCCTCTCTCTCCCCCTCCCCCTCTTTCTCTCTCACCCTCCCTCCCCCTCCCATCCCCCTTTTCTCTCTCTCCCCCTCTCTCTCCCTCTCCCTACCCCCTCCCTCCCTCCCTCCCTCCCTCCCTCACCTCTCTCTCTCTCTCCAGGTCGATGGAGTAACCTGTACAAGCTCCCGTATAACTGGATCGGCACGGGTCACGTGGTCTACGGCGGGGCCTTCTACTACAACCGGGCCTTCACCAGGAACATCATCAAGTACGACCTTCGCCAGCGCTACGTGGCGGCCTGGGCGCAGCTGCACGACGTGGTCTACGAGGACGCCGCGCCCTGGAAGTGGAGGGGCCACTCCGACGTGGACTTCGCCGTGGACGAGAGCGGCCTGTGGGTGGTCTACCCCTCGCTGGACTACGACTACGGCCAGGGCGAGGCCGTCGTGGTGAGCCGGCTGGACCCCGGCGACCTGTCGCTAAGGAAGGAGACCACCTGGCGCACCGGCCTGCGCCGCAACGCCTACGGCAACTGCTTCATCGTGTGCGGCGTGCTGTACGCCGTGGACGCGCACGACCGGCGGGAGGCCGAGGTCTCCTACGCCTACGACACGCACACGGGCGCCGAGGCCGCGCCCCTCCTGCCCTTCCTCAACGAATACTCCTTCAGCACCCAGATCGACTACAACCCCAAAGAGAAGGTGCTGTACGCCTGGGACAACGGCCACCAGCTCACCTACAACATCCAGTTCGTGGGTCACCATTAACGTCACTGTCAAACAGACCACCGGCTAAACTGATTAAAGCCACGCTCAACAGCTCCATCCATCTGCATTCTCTATCCACGAGCACATCCGTAAAGAATTTTTAAAAAAGGAAAATCAGTTGTTAGCTGACATTATTTTGCTATTTTTCAAAAAAGAAAAAAAAACAAAAACATTGATGTTTTTCTTGTGTTTTTGTTCCTTTGAAGATGGATAGAGTGTGAGCTGCTGTGGTCCGGTAGTTGAAGTCCCTTTCCTCTAAAGGAGACGACATCGCTTTCTAAAATCGTCACACACAGAAAAATCATACGCTTTTGTTCTCGTTTACTCTGAACAAAAGGACTATGTGGACATTTCCACACACAAACCTGTCTGTGATGGGGGAGATTCAAATCGAATGGTGTTCAAATTGCAGTTAAACAAAGTTCCAGGAGCATATATACATATATTTTTATCTGTTGGTTCTTATTTTTTAAAATAACATTTTAAATATATTTTACATTTGTAATAGTTTACTACTCTTTGGGACTAACGAGTAGTAAACTATACTACCTTTTCAGAAATAATAAATATGAAAACATTTTATTTCTTCAGCACAGTAAGAAATACTACCAATTTTTATTTTCAGATTTTCTTGCAATGTAATTATGTAAATGACAGTTCTCTTGTAAATAGTTTAACATGTTCCTTGTGGGTTTGAAAATAAAGTAAACAGCACCTCTGGTAATTATCCGCTGGCTATCAAACGATGAGGGGTGAACTCTAGCCTCCTAGAGCCACAGTATCTGCTGGTTTCTGCTCCTAAGACTAAACTGAGTCACTGCTTGGCTTAAGACTCCACACATCATGTTTCCAAAGCCTAAAATGGCTGATGACTGAAAGGAAACCCCAACAGAACCCAACAGAAGTTTGAAATGCTTCATTTTTTTTCAGAAAGCAACTGGCAAGAGCATTACGTTTTATTTAAGCAGTGCCTGATCACTCAATATAATTGGAAATCTGGGTTCCATTAAATCTTGAAAAAAAAACTTGCAAAAGCGACCTCAGCCAGCGAACACAGTGTCCACTGGCTGTTGTTAACCGGCAGGATGGTGGGAGGCCAGTGGGGAGATCGGGGGAGGCAGTGGAGCTGCGGATCAGCTGTTAAAAGAACGCGCTGTAGGCGGTGAACGACCCTGCCGCCGGCGGACCCACGGCTGCCGCCGTTGTCAGGTGTTTACACTCTCTGTTCTCCCGCACAAACAGCCTTTACAAATGGAAGTGCGGATTTCATACTTACGCCGTGTAACCTGAAAAGTCTGGGGTTTTTTTTCAATTTTTTTGTTGAGGGTAGGAGCACGTTTCCATCAAGTTGTGCGCAAAGAGCAAAATAAAAGCGTGAAAGAAGCGGTGCTGTGTTTGTCTGAGATGTTCAGTGACTCTTGAACACGTTCAGCTGTCTCACTCAGTTCAGTCTGGCACACACCACACAGCTCAGCTCAGCTCAGCCCAGCTCAGCCCAGCCCAGCCCAGCCCTGCCCAACTCAGCTCAGCTCAGCTCAGCCCAGCCCTGCCCAGCCCAGCCCTGCCCAGCTCAGCTCAGCTCAGCTCAGCCCTGCCCAGCCCAGTCCTGCCCAGCTCAGCTCAGCTCAGCTCAGCTCAGCTCAGCTCAGCTCAGCTCAGCCCAGCCAAGCCAAGCCCAGCCCAGCCCAGCTCAGCCCAGCTCAGCTCAGCTCAGCTCTGCTGAAGGAGGTCCAAAAGACCCCTGAAGCCTGACGGGCCAACGCTTCTAGCAGCCAGAAGCGGAAACATTTGCCCGAAGTATCATCGAACAAAATAACTTAGAAGATAACTTCACACCCCTGCACATACAACAAAACGTTCATTGTATAATGTACAATGATCGAGTACTTTTAACACTAATAATAGAAAATGTGGTCTATACTGGAAAATAAAATAAACTGATGTAATTTAACACAGAATTGTGCTGGACATTCACACACTTGCACACGCGCGCGCGCGCGCGCGCGCGCGCGCACACACACACACACACACACACACACACACACACACACACACACACACACACACACACACACACAGTGGCCTCTTTGGCACACATTCTTGCAGACCCATTCTTGCTCTCCTCCAGGCGATTCCGAGTTGTGGTAAATGACATTTTTTCTATGCACAAGGCGTTCCGTGCAACATCACTGCATGAAACGGCATTATAAACAGACAGCTGTGAAGCAGAAGGCCAGAGAATGCTTCTGATTTGCACACATTTAGCGACAGCTAAAAGGGGCCATAGAGTCTGCCACTTCCTTCTAAAGCACTCACTCACAGAGAACCTAGCAACCCCACAGGGTGGCACGTGATTGGCCACAGTGTCACCCAAGCGGGGTAAGGGGGGGTTAAGGAAAATACTGAAATATTATTGTTATATTATCGAGATTAGGAATGGTATTGCACTGTTAAACACTTTACAATATGGTAAATGGTAAATGGTAAATGGTAAAGTCCATTTACCATTTACAATATCAGGGCAAATTGCTCATATGGAGTCCATAAAGCTTTGCTGTAAAGCCTCATTAGAGAGCTCTGTTTTAGACCTTTGCTGTTGGGCATGGTTGGCTAAGGCAACACACGAAGTAGAGGAAAATCTGAGCTTGTTTCAGGGGGAATATCCGGACTTCTGGGAGAAAGATGCGCCCAGAGGAGTGGCTCGGACATGTTTTCGGCCAAACGCATTTGGACGGTTTCCACTATTGGGAAATCTCTGGCCCCCCGGTGCTTGTTTCTTATTGAGAACACAAGCCTTTAAGCCACTCAGAAGCCTCCCAAGCAAAGGTCAGGAGCTTACTGTAGAAATCTCAATGGGACTATTTCCGCCAATTCTTAGCGGGCGGATCTCTGGATGTCTCTTCATTCCACAGGGTCCCACAGCTGTGCTCACTGGGCGATCCTCTGAAAATGTAGTGACAGTGCAGATACTGTAGACTAGCCAGATACTTAACTCCCGTGTTCCGTCCACCCTTATTAACTAACTTTCAATGTAGAAAGAATGCAGAGCTGAGAATCAGGATAGTCCGTATAATCTGTGGTAATTGCACACACTGAACAACAGCACAACTGTTTCTGGTCAGACAGTAGTTTTCTTTCATGTGTGATGGATGCTGCACCTCTTTCCAAAGCTGACAGTGGGGGATGGTGTAAAAAGACCCAAATTAATCAGGATTTTTCAACGGGGGAGTCGGGGGGACTAAAGTTATGGCTAGCTGAATGTGGCCATTGTGAAAACAAAGGAATGCAGTTTTTTAAATGTTGCCCTTGGAAACATCTGAGCTCCATGGCGACACAAAGGTGGGAAAGTATTTTTGTGCTGCTGCAAAGTAAACAAACCAGGGGGAAATCAAAGGAGGAGGAAGACTGTCTTTCCTGTGAGGGTGGATCTCTATTCCGCTACAGAAACTCTCAATGGTCAGAGACACCCTCAACCATGTCCAGGCTTTTTAAAAAATGTAATATCTTTTTTTTATGATTAATAATTAGTCAATAATAACAGTAAAACAGCTTCACAGTAGCAGCACCATAAACAAGAACAATAACCATTGTCGTTATTGTAACAATAAACTCCCGCTCTCTTGCCTCCACATATGCAAGGAAAATAACAGAATATGCTGCCTCTCGCTTTCTCTCTTATCCCCCTCTCTTTTCCCTTTCAATTTCAATGTTCAATTTTATGGCATTACACCAAAGCTATACAGGTTACAAACAAATGAACAAGGACAGAACTCTCACATCCCTCTCTCTCTTTCTCTCCCGGGACTCTGCAGGAAACATGCCCCCCACTCTGCTAACGGTCTTGGGGCATGTGGGATTCCTGGCTCGAGCCGGAACGCTTGGAAAATACCCAGTTGACCAAGTTTCCTTACAAAGGCGTAAACGCTCGACGAAGAAAGCCTCCGCAGCTGCAATTATTCATTCCCAAGTGAATCACTCCGCTGCTCTCCTCCGTTACGGTGATTGATGCGGTGAATGTATTCACCCGGGGCTTGCGGGCGGGAGGGAGGGTGGCCGAATCGTCCCAACGGTGCCTTAACTCAAACCTGTCGCACTGGCGCTCACAGCTAGCGCGAGCGTGGGAGAAAACATATTGTTTTATTTTTTTAAGCCGTAAAACAAAGAGCAACTCCGCTTGATTGTGGTCTTTAGACTCCCCACCCATTCAGAGTGGCTCTTCCACTAACAACTCAATCAACTAGCGGGGGGATTTAAGGAACAAAACACTTTCGAGACGAGAGATTTAATTGCTGGAAAAACATACGTTCGTGTTGACTGACTGAGGTCATGCGATGCAATGCTCTGTTTAGGAGAGGGAATTTAATGTAACCTGGGTGAAAGATGGGGTTTGGGAGGGTACCCCAATGGAAGCCTCCACACCCCACCTCCTCACTAGCCTTCCCTACACTGAAAATATCTTTAGAGTAAAATCAACTCTGAGTACTTTTAACTTAACATAAAAAACATACAATTATACTGGTGCCTATGAAGCAAAAATACTAGTGTTAAACTCTAGCAGTGCAAAATCAACACTGTATGGATATCAAATACTGAGAGAAATCAAATGAGACAGTTAAAAGACAGTTGATTTTATACCAAAGATTTAAGTGTGTATTGTTTTTTAAAAATGGGTATAAAGCAGCTGTGAAATTTAGTGAAAACTATATATTGGTAAAGCCATTTAAAGTATGTGTATATTTCCCATTACATTACATTTATTAGGGAGACACTTTTATCCAAAGTGATGTACAATAAGTGCATATTTTCATACAGCTTGTACCCTTTAGCTCTGTTCTTTGCACTAAAAACAATGAAAGTCAAGTGATAGATGTGGATTTGTGCTTTCTGTGTGACTAATTAGGCCCTGCATGTGCCATGAATACAGATCGAACCTTGAGCTGCAGGCAGCCTCTGTGCGCCTGTCACATCGGTGGGAGGAGCTACTGCAGTGATGACCTTTGGAAAGCCTACTGGCTAACTTAAACCCCACTGTACTCCTGGCAGGACAAGGAGGCTAGTTATATCCAAGCAGATGTAGACAGCTTCTGCTCCAGCTGGATACCATCCCAAATTTGGTGATGGTTTGTTGTCTGCACCAAGCTTGCCCACCAGCCGGACATGGTCTTGCCAGAACGGTTGCTATCTCAATCATTTTGTTGCTAACTGGACCACCTTCAAACCAGCCTCAAACCAACTGGGTCACCTAAAAACCAGGCTGGAAACAAGCAGGATTTTCCACCAGGGTAGTCAGCCAATGACATGATTAGGACTATGATTAATAATGATCTGAACACAAAGGGCCAGAGGGGCACATCAGCCAAACAGGTTTGACAGCTGGTATTAACTAAAGTAATCTGGTGCACAATATCATGTTTCCTGTTTTGTCTGAACACGTGTGACCTTGAAATCCTTTATTTTCACAGGAAGATCAGCAAGTCTCATAAATCATAAGATCATGATTTTATAAATTCTACCTTCAGTCATAAAATATAAAAACATGCAATTTATGACATAATTTATCTGTTGGGAAACTTACACTGGGCAGCCTACACAGATAGCTCTATTTTATTCAAGGTCAGACAGCTTCATATTAAATGAGACAAGTCTGGGGATGTGCTTTGCCAGAGGTATAGTAATACTACTCCACTTGGGATTCAAACCTGCAACCATTCAGAGATAAGCTCTGTTCTGCCCTTCTTTGATTTCTACAGTTATATTGTAATAGTTGGCTTTAAGCTGGCAGCCATGGTATGTTTTTGAATATGTCATGCCAGTGAAGGATTTCTTAAGAGAGGAGGAGAGAGTGAGAGGGAGGACAGTTATCTGGAAGTTATAATGGATCTTGAGCAGTGCATTGATGTGCACATTTACTCTGTGGTCAAGGCTCATTTTCACTCATGTAACACAGATTGAGACCAACGCTGTCTAAGGAAGATGCCAAAAATGCTAGGACATGTGTTTGTAGGGTAAAGGCTGGATTATTATTACCAGACTGTACACTGCAGCCTCTTCAGTTCAGTACAGAATGCAGCAGCCAGATTGCTCATCCACACATGCTGCTCAGAGAACCACTTCTGTCCTTAGATCACTGCTCTGATTCCCTGTTAAATCCAGGGTCAAGTTTTTCTGACAACCCATAAAACACACTGTGACCTTGGATCTGACTGAACCTGATGTTCCCAGTCAGACCTGGTGCCTAGCAACTGCTGATTTCCACAGAGTTGTTTAAAAGTTCAAAAGCTGGGGGAAGAACGTTTAGCCAATCTGCACCTCGTCTCTAGAATTTAACTGCAAGCTGTATCAGAGGTGCTGAATCAGTTGCCTCTTTTCAATCAGGTCTTAAGACTTTAGTCAGTTTTGTGTGCTCACCCCTCTTAGTATGAATTTTTAGCACTCTGGGATGCACACTTGAAGTGTTCTATTTAAGAGCTCATCGTATTGTATTATGCTATATGTATGAAACTGGCGGTCCATGCCTTGAGGTCATCCTGCCAAATAACAGCAGAGAACTCTCATATGGTTTGAGAAACAACACACGTTTGAGATTATGGATTAAACTCATAACACATCAGCCTTTACACCTCAGAAATAAAAAGGAACTGAGGATATTTTCTCTTTCAAAGCTTTCTTTGGACAACCTGTTTTGCCCTGTGCCGCCTACTCAAAATACCAAACTGCACCTGGAGTTCACAGTACTTCTCCCACACAGGCACGTGCAACTACTGTTTTTGAACACCATGCTCAATGCTTCATTAGATGGTAAAAACATGCACCGACCAAACTCTGAGGTAACTGTTCTAGTGTGCGTATGGGCCCCAAGGTCCGGTATACGTTAAGATACTGATCCAGTGAGTGTATGAACCCCATGGTCCGATATATGTTAAGATACTGATCCAGTGAGTGTATGGGCCCCATGGTCCGATATATGTTAAGATACTGATCCAGTGTGTGTATGGGCCCCATGGTCCGATATATGTTAAGATACTGATCCAGTGAGTGTATGGGCCCCATGGTCCGTGTGGAGGAAAACCTCTTCTTAGGTTCAGTGGGTGAGTCGGCGATGTAAGAATAAAGATTAGAAATTATGATTTCTTCTAATAACCTTTTTATTCTCTTCAATCAATAATTCTTTTCATGTACGTAGGCCTACGGGAGGTCTCCAGTACCATAAAGACACATAGAGAGCTTCCTGGCATTATGTTTTACATCCTTTTTATACAACCAGATCTCCTCCTACCCTGATGTATCTTCCCTTTAAAATAACCAATCACAGCCTAGGTCAAACTTATGTTTCATCAGTTAGTTTAACAATAACTATTATATAATCTTCCATTTTAATCAATAACAGATATTTCACTACACACACTTACAGAGGAATGTATATGCATGACTTGAATAACAAGTATTTGTCCTCATGATTAACAATTGTTCAATCTTCCAGTTCCAAAGTACATGCACTTTAAATGCATTCACTACATGCTGTAATCCAAATGAAATATCGACTCATATAAACACCTCCATGTTCTAACAAACTATGTTTATATCATTACCGTTGCCGTGATTACTTTGATTTTCATTCATTCATTTTAATAGAATATAATCTATACATTTACTAGATATAGCAAATCAGTTCTTTCTAGGTCAGTATCCTTTCTCTTCTCTTGCAACTCAAAGGTCTTCTGCACAAGACTGTTTCCCAACAGAAGTTACTTACAAAATTCCACTAAGTAAATGTTTACAATTTTCCCTCCTGCAACTGGGGTTCAAAGATTCTCTTGGTAGTATGCATCAGTGTACAAGGAGACCACTGTCTTTCCCTAGTTACAAATTCTTAGACATAACACAGAATACCTACTGTTCTTCAGTGATCATCCCATAATCACATACATTTAAATATATTCTTGATCAGTACAATCTTTAATAAGAAGAAATGTAAAAACATTAAAAGAATGAAGGAAACATACTTCCACATCCGATATATGTTAAGATACTGATCCAGTGAGTGTATGGGCCCCATGGTTTGGTGGCTGTGCCTCAGGGGAATGGATCATTTGCTGCAGCATTGCCCAGGGAGAGATCTGAGTAATTTGTTGTTGTCTACTTCTTAGACTCCAAGTCTGCAGTGTTTCAACTACATTGGGCTATGCAATAGTGCAATAAAAATAATAATCATAATAATGATCAAATATTATAAGAATAATATTATTATGTAATAAAAGTTCACAAAAGTAGTGGAGCTCTTATTTAAACGTATGGCTTTTTACTATGGATTAGGCACTAACAGAAAATAATTCAGAGGGTTCATAAAATGAATTATGACCATTTCTGATAATTTTTCAGTGCTTCATTAAAGCACTGGCATCGGAGTAAATTATATTAAAAGTGTGTTTCAGTTCAATGTGTTCATGTGCTTTCTGATGGCTGTTAAATCTAGCTGTTTTCAAGGACTTTATGTTGGAATTTATTTATAGCCACACGGACAAAAATGCAACGACAGTTGGTTATAAATTAATATTTTCCACATTAAGTGTTTTTCTGATCGAAAATGTGAGAGATAGTGCGGGGTAGCCTAATGATTAGTGCAATGCTAACTCCGTACCTCAGAGTCACATTTACCCACGTTATAAAATTAACATTTTTTCCCTTCCTTCACCCATTCTCAAGCCATTCTGAATTGATGTGGGAAAACCCCCCCAACCCCCCTCCCCCCAAATAATTCAAATTTAAAAAGAACTGTTTTTTGTATTTAAGTCTAGACTGCATAGCAATTATAGCAGATTACAAAAGCAGGACATTGTACAGAAAAACAGTAGCGTCTTTGGTAATTATCAACAAAAGGAGCTCAGAATTAGCGCTGCAGCCAGACCGCGTCGAAGGCGGACTGCAGCGGATAGAACACAAGCTCCTACACACGCGGAATGGAATTCCAGCGGGTCTGCGATATATCCGATATGAATGCCCGCCTCTCTCCGATACGAGCTAATTTCCAGTACTAATAAAAAGCCTATGAAATCAATACAATCATGGCGTCGATTTTATTTGAACGAAAACCGTTTCTACTGCCCCTATCTTTGTAGACCACATCGGTTGTTTTTTTAGAACCACTTTTTCTGATTACCTCTCGACTGTAGCCTAATCAGTAAAATTTCATGTCATTCAATATTTTGAATGAATGGCTCCCCGATTACAGAGATCAACAGTCGCTCCCTAGAAGGCAAAGAAAACCTAATCTCATCACAACTGCTCAGAGCACGGATTCCCTAGGGCACAGCCAGTGTGAATACAGGCTACCCTCATGCCAACACATTCACACACTGCCTCTCTCTCTTGCTCTTAAAACATGCTCACTCACTCACTCACTCACTCACTCACTCACTCACTCACTCACTCACTCACTCACTCACTCACTCACTCACTCACTCACTCACTCACTCACTCACTCACTCAGTATTTGTGCAAAAAAAGACAGAATCCCACAGATTAATTCTGCCCTAAATGCGCTGTTCCGCATGCAGACATTAATCTCCTGGCAGTCCTAAACTCAATGAGAAAAAGAAAACAACAACAACAGCGATGCTAACGGAACAGCTCTGGACTCAATATCAAAAACATACCAATAAGTAACAGGAGAGGGGAAGAAAGCAATGTGGAAAATATCTTCCAACTCTCTCAAACTCCTAAAGACATTTGTAGAACACATCTTGAAGCTTTCATGACCGAGCTGGTTATTACACCCCGTTGTCCACAGGCTGCTATTGAACCGTTTCCCATCTGAAGTTGACCGTGCATTACCAGCAGATGTTACACAACTGTCCTGACCGAATAATAACCTTCATGTCTGTAAAGAGACCTGGGCCAGCTCTGGATATGTAGTACTTTTATTCCTTTGGGCACCAATGCATTTCCTGAAAATTGCACATTTTGGCAAGTGGCAAGTTACATAAAATGATCGTGGGTCTGTGGAACAAGAGTGAGAACGAGAGCGAGCAAGAGAACGAGAGCGAGAGTGGCAAAAGGACCACAGAGGTTAAAAACAGCAAAGTCTCCGTTCTGTTTTGGTTAATTTTTACTTTGTTATTTCAGGTTATTTTTTTTACCCCGAATCAGAGATAGGAGAAGGTTTTGTTTGTTTGAGGATGCTTTCTCTCGCTCTTATAATTAGTAGCTCACTGTTAAGGATGATGCTGACAGGTTTGGACAGGTCTGTCGAGTCGCCAGTAGATCAGACTGATACTGGCTCTGCAGACAGGAGGTTTGGAGGCTGTGGGCTGCAGGGAAGTTACGGCTGAATCTCACGCCAGTGGCTCCTCCCCCCTCTCTGGGGTCAGGCCTCAGTGACCAGTGCATTACTGTAATTGGGCACCTCCTGTCTCAACTTCCACCTCACCCCAGCTAATTTCCTGAAGGGCCATAAAACTACAAGGTCACAGATTACAGTGCTACTGAGGCGGCTCTCCAGCCCGCCCAGCCTGGCCTTATTACATTAGAGCCATAGCAACAGGGCTGGGGCCAATCACATTACAGTTCAAAGAAATCAATTTATGGAACAGACTGAAATTCAACACATAAATAGGAACTATCTGTAATGTTCTACGAGCCGTCGTTCAATTGATTAAATGAGATTGGATTCATTTCGGAGTGAATGAAATGAATCGACCTGAAATGGATTTGCCCCCCCAGCCAAGCAGGGTGATGGCTCAGTCCATCCTGCCTGTCTGGTTAAGGTGACATCACTGTGGGTGGTGTGGGGCTGCAGTGGGCCACCTGCTCCCTCATGAATGGGCCCTGTTGAGTCCTATAACTATGTGGTACCATGTCAGATTAAGGGCTGGACAACCCTGCCTCATACCCCTTTATCCCTGCCCCGCCACACTTTAAAAAGACGGCTCCTCTTCTTTGATTGGTGGTACTCCATAGACACAGGGACAGACTAAATAAGGTCAAAAGCAGTATATATGAGTGTTGATGTTTCTTCGTGAAAGCATTTCACTTGTTCTCTGAAGCTGAGGCTGAATATCACACCAGGCATTATTAAAGGAAAAAGAAGAAAACAAAACTGATCAGCCACATAACATTGATGGTGGTCATTGCACTCAAAAAATGTAAAATAATTATCATTCTGGTTTATCAACTAGCTCTAACTCAGTCTCCATACAGAGCTTTCAGCTGACAAAGGCATTGCTGTCACTTGCCTGTTTTCCATGCTACTAAACCAAATTAAAGCTTACATCACATCTTATTTTGTACATGCTAGCGGGTCAGTCATTATAAACTTGCATTCAGTACCACAGTACCAAAAAACATTTTCTTTTCTTTTTGAGATGAGCGCAGCAAGGAGTCTTATGGAAAGCACTGCAGGGGTGCCATCCCCCACCCCCCCACCCCATGTGAACAATACTACATTGGAACAGGGCCCCGCCAAAAAGACCCAGGGCGGATGAATGGGACAGTAAAGGCGTTTCAAACAGAGCCGGGCTCAGTGTCTCCACAGCAGGCATGGCTGGGTGCTTAAGGCTGCCGCTCTGATGCCAGATCAGGCTTATCACAGGGAGGCGATTACAACGTGCCACCCTCTGGGGGTGGGGGGGTGGCTGGGCAGTGGGTTTTTCCAGAGACGGCATGCAGGGACCATACCAGGTGAGTAAGAATCAGGTGAAGGAATATTCACCTGGAGGTTGGCAGACAGAGGGAGGCACACACTGTTTACTGGCAGCCAGGTCGGTCCAACCTCACAGTTCCAGCAGATAAAATTCCTGCTTCCTCCCTCAGCTCCACCCACTTCTCTTAAAAGGTCAGTGAATGGCTGATGTGGGGGAAGGAAGGGGGCGGGGGTGAAATTCCAGTTTCTTCCCCAGATGAATCTAGCATCAAATCACTTTCTTACTGCCTGCTTCCCCCACCCTTTCTGGAACAACCTGAGACACGATTAACGAGGTGGGGGGGGGGGCTGGAACTGTTCATTTGCAGTTTAGTTTCATCTGCTGTGTGCCCTTTCTGTATCACATGACATGCTTTCTGCCCAGTTGATTGGACCCCATCTAACCGGACACCACCCTACTGCAGCACGTCACCCGTTTGACATTCAAAAAACTGCTGTTCAGTTCATTGAACATCTTGTGGGGAAACTGATGTATTTTCTGGTGCGACGTTAAGAGTTTATCCAGCACTACGGACAGCACAGGACAAAAGGTGTACTGTGATATTCCAGTTGTGGCAGCAATGTCATTTGAAAGGATCCAGATGTGCAATCGCGTAATTTTGCAAGGAGCTCGACTACTACCGGAATGGAATGGGGCTTCTAGGTCATTTTTTATTTCTCCCAGAAGAGTAATTATTTCTATGGCTGGGTCTTTTTCACAGATGTGGCAGGTGTTACTAATTTCATGATTTTTTTGTCTCTTTCGGCCAGTTCTGTGACTTCCCCCCGTTTTTGGTGGTTATTGATTTTTCTGCAGTTTTAGATGACAACTATGATGCAGCCTGCAGGCAGTTGTTGCAATAAAACGTAATAATAATGGTATAATGACCGGTCAGTCACAAATGACGCTCCATCAAAGACTCAAACTGCAGAATGTAGGCTACAACATGTACCAAATATAACTTAAAGAAATAAAAACAAACACATAGTAACCCTGGTTTTATTTAAATTATTTAATCAAAGCAGTTTTAGCATGCTCTGTTTCTGACAATGTTCTTGTGGACAAACCTGATTGGATGCACAAGCCTATCAATGCGCTTACTCATATTTTTTTCTAGCAGCAACTACCCACTAATTTTTTAAAACGTCACGGACTTGCTATTGTCAATACAGTTGCAATTGTTATTTTAACCATTTAACCATTTATTATATTGGTTCATTAATAAATTAATTTGAAAATAAAACACTGGCTTCTGCTTCTTTCTAAGTTTTCTGTGATTTTTAACAACTTTGCTGTGCCTGCCCCATTACTTCAGCCAATATTTTCTGTGAGACTTCTTAGTCTCAACCGTTTGATTTCTTGCTTGGGGAGGTGAAATAGTGGGATTCTCTTACAGGTGGAAGGAATAGATATGGATGAACTTGTGCTGGCAGAAGGTTATGGAGTATCTGAAGGTAAAACTGTACTCACAGTTCATTATGTACCCTACTGAATGCATTCACAGAACAACTGTTAAAACTGCTTAAATTCAGAACAGTTTTTTTATACTAACTGCTAGCGCTGAAAGAGTAGAAATTACAGAACGGAAAGGCAGTTTGATATAGCTACAAATATGCCAGTTTGACATATGGATTCTCTAATATGAAACAAGACCAGGTTAAAATGTAGTATATGGCTGGACCTAACACACGTGATCCGGCCAACCAATGGTGTAACTTCATCACTCAATCAGTCAGTCACTCACTTACAGACATTCGCGTTTGTCGGGCTGGCCAAAAATTAAGGATCGCCACATTAAAAGATAAATGAAGTTTCATTTTGCTATTTTATCCATCTAAGGCATTGGGAGCATCATTCAGAAAGATCTTCTGAATGTAAAACGTGACTACAATAAAACATATGCCTTATTGAGTACCAGATACCCATACAATGTCATTGGCTGACTGTCACCTTTGAATGTGTCATTATATTTTTATGTTTTTTTTTCAGTTATGAAACACCAAAATTCATTTGTATAAAGCAATCATTTGTTAAATGTCAGAGGTGTCAATTCTGTACACAAGGGGGCTCTACAAAAATAGGTGCGATAAAAATTCTTGCTTTCTTGCTCTAAACAGCTGTGGGGGTTCACAAGATGAAGGTGCCAAAGGAATGATATGTGTGTGTATGTATGTATATATATATATATATATATATATATATATATATATATATATATATATATATATATATATATATATATATATATATATATATATATATATATGGGCGTGTGTGTGTGTGTGTGTGCGTTTGTTAATATAAAGCTATATTCCATCGTTTTGTGGAGCCAGTTTACTGAGTATTTGTTTGGGGGGTCTTAAATGCGAGGCTGCCGTGTGGCTGTGCCATTAAAATTACAGAATGTTCTGGATCTCAGCCTGTCGCCTAAATAAAATATGGAAGGCACATGTCCTCTCTTTGATTTCTAAAAAAAAAAACAGGGTTAAAAACAGGCTTTTATTGGAGTCAGGCCTCGCCCAGATGTCGGCTGATTTGCGCTACGTTTTATTTGCGAAACAGGAGGGAAGGTCATTCAGCATGAAGAAATACAAGGGGTTTTTTCTTTCTTTCTCTTTTATTGGAACCAAATGCTTTATTCCACCGCTAATAAAGGAAACAGTTATGTTTGACTGGTAACTGGACAGTGAGAGACGCCTGGATTATTTCTGTGATAAATCCTGAGAGGTCCTGCTACTGGGAATGTTTGTGGCTGGCCCTTCGCCGTTCAAAGCATAAATCTTCTGCTTTCGTTCCTTTCACACAAGACCAAGGCCAAAAGGGCTGAGAGAACCTTTTTCATTTTATGCACCTGGACTATAGAATATGACTCAAGAAATCTGAGAACATGTTAAAACCAAGGAAAGCATTAGGTTGATCATATTAGTTCTACAGCTGTTCTTGCCTTTTTTACTTCGTTATCATTACAATTTTTAAAAAAACTTTTTAATCCACTTTTTAAAATTCTTATTTTATTATATCTTGTTATTACCATGTCAGTCTTTCTTTAAATTAATACTTTCTCTAACATGCAGTTGAACATAGAGGGTATTACAGACTTAGTTTCAGCCTGGAAATCCATCCATAAAGTCTTTGATCACAATTCCCAGTCACTTCTTGAAAGCACACTGTAAACCAGGGGAATAGCCTCAATGTTGGCTTCAACATGACGGTAAAAGTGGTTCTGACTTTGAACTAAATATGGAAATCCTTAGCAGAAGGAGCCCATAGAATGTACAGCCTGATCCCCCAAAACCTGAAGCTTTGACCCATAATCCCCTGCAGGGAGACTTTCTACCATGAATGAGGGGGGGGGGGAAAAAAAAAAAAAAAAAACTAAAAATGTATTTTCATTAAAAAAACAACTCCCAAATAAATGTATCCTTAAAGTACTATCAACATGAGTGGAGATGTGGGTTGCCTTACAGGTGGCAAGGCACTATGTGCCATGCAAGAATAAAGGTGAGCAAACCATCACCACACAAAATCCAAAAACGCATTTAAAATGATGAATATATAAAATGCACCATTGCTCTTCCCTGTGCTCCATACAGTGAAGTGGGGCTCTCAGGACCTGAGGCCACCTCAGTGTGAGACTGAAGGATTGTAACAGGGTCAGAGTGATCCCCAGAGTGCCATGGGGCGTAAGGGGGCCCAAAGCACGCAGACAAAAATAAACACCGCCCATTCCCCACCCTGTCCAGCACCTTCACACAGCGCGCAGATCCCAGGAGCACCCCCAGGGAGCAGAGCAGCCAATCACATCGCGGGAATCCCCCCTCAAGGACCACGTCGTATGCCTCCAAGCATTTTGTAAACACCTGTGGCCAAACCACAGCTGACCCTGGTAGGGGCGGGGGGTGGGTAAAACCCTGGACTGACATTCCGGAACTTCATGGGCGAAGGAGGCTGGGGGAGACCCCTCAGTCACAACTAAAATAGGTCTTTAAATTTTAGAACTTCAACTTCTGATAAAACTCTGTGTCTGCACTCGTTTCCTATGAAAACCATTCCATAAATAAACCGTTATTATTATTTATTGTGAACGTTTTTTCCAGTGTCTCATCCTGTTCAGGAAAATGGAATTTCCCATTGATTCTCAGGAGGGAAGACCAAAACCTCCCCATCTACCGGTAACAAAGCAACATCAACATGCACAGGAATCGATGTCCTCTCCTCCTTGTGTGATGCAGTTTCTGCATCCTTCCTCCCTCCTCTTCCTCCTCCTCTCCTGAGTGTTGAGGTTCCTCAGGTTTGGGGGGTTTACCACCTGCAGGCTGCAGAGCATCGGTCCAAATCTGCCCCCCCCCCCTCTCTCTACCATCTACATCTGCTCAAACTCCAGCACCCATCCTGCTCCTGCTGTTACAACACCACCGCACTGCTAATGTTACTAAACCATACTGTGGTCCATACCTCGGAAAAAGTAAAAATGTCTCCGTCAAAAATGAGCATCACATGAGCATCATGAAGTCAAGTCACCCACTTTAGAAAAAGGGTACATCAGACCCAAGAGGATTAGGGTAAATGTATCCCTTGGGGAAAATAGGTGTAATCAGCTTGTGTCCAGAAAGCATCATTTAAAAAAATGACAAAAACAGGAAGGAAGTATGGGATTCTGGTAATTTTGAGCACGGGGCCAGGAGTTGCTTTTTCCCTTTATTTGTTTTTGGCAACAGAACTGGCTGCTTCCTTCCCTGTGCCTGTGTGTGCGGGACGAGGCGCCAAAACGGGCTCGTGAGGATGCATCTGCGTGCACCCCACCCTCAGATATCCAAAAAAATAGAACGGGGAAGCTATTAATAACTTTGCGTTACCGAAATCCAGGGAAAGTCAGGATCCTGTGTAGGTCCTCTATGGTTTCCATGGCAATTCCCAAAGAAGTGCAGCACAGGCAAGGGCAGGTCCTATCAGAATGAAAACAGCCAATAATAATTTGGGGTGTGTGTGAACAATCCCCATGTCCTAAACGAAAGTGCTGTGGGCCCACTTCTAACTCCCCTATTTTACCCCACCCCCCACAACATAAATAAAACCAGGTCCTTTTTTCATTTAAAAAAAAAAAGACTTTATGTGTGGCAACGATGTTTCGCAAGAATAAGACTAAGAACAAGAAAAAGAATTAAAGTCTTAAAGCAAAAGAGAAGTATATAATTTGGTTCATTCAGTCCACCTATGTACACCGTTGCAAGACGTGTCAGAACTGACTGTCACTGGCTGCCTCTCTCACTCCCTCTCCAGAAAACAGTAACCACTGTGATGACAGCTCACTTTATGAATAAATTAACAACTTTAAAAAAAAGCAGAAGGAATCTTTTTGCATTACATAATGTAGCTGTCTCTTAGAAGAACATCTCTTCTATTATAGAACAGATTCTGAGGACTGGACAGTGAAGCTAAATCATCCACATTCACTTTACTTCGGGAGCTTCCTCAAGATACACTCAGCTGCGCATGGAGTACACTCTGCACAGATAATGGCTGTGCAGTTTTGATGAGGAGCGTCTGCATTCTCCCCAACTGACATAGGATGTAACAGCCATGGGACAAAAACAATCAGGCACTCCATATTGGAGGAAATAATTACTAATTAATTCCCCCGGGACCCCGGGATGCATCAGTGGGCCGGGTGACCAGTGCATTGAAGAGTGTGTGTGTGTGCGCGTGCGTGCGTGTGTGTGCGCGTGTGTGCGGGGAACTGGAGAGACACGCCCTGCACACGGTGGAGGCAAAGCCAAGGTCTAGAGAAGGTTCTCCCACCTGAAGGAGCCTCCTCTTCACAGGTGAAGACCCACTTGACGGTGGACACAGCCCCTCAGTCACAATGATACGGGTGATGAGAGATTTTTCATTTCTGAAATCCAGAGAATCATCAAGGTCAAGACTTAAAACGCAAAGACGAGTTTGATGGCAGCCACAATGCACCACTACAGTATATGAATCTTTACCTACAGTCAAATGATTACTTGTACATTTAAGCAAAACCAGATATTAAGAAATAATTATTTGACTTCAACGTATTCACTGATAAATCTCTGTGGTCATATTTATCCTGCGCTCGACATAGCATGAATATAAATAACATCAGTATAATTCAGGGAATGCTTTATTCCTGGTGGTTGTTGGGACGTGCATCTGATATGGGTGGTCAAAGCATGGGAGAAACATGAGTGCTGCATTAATGTTTCTAAAGAAAGAGAACTTGATCTCGGTCCACCAAGGTTTACATGCCAAACATCTAAGAATAATCACATAACAACATACTTATGCTAGAAGTACTTGTGTGAAGCATGTTCTCCTTTTGTTCCCGTGGAACATGTGTTTTTCTGTTTCTGCGGAATGTGTTTTTTCTCTTTTTGATTTCAGTGAAATGTGTTTGGGTGGGTGGGGCCGGGCCCAATGAGAACAGTTTAAACCGAGCACATGTGAGTAAAGGCTACATGTTGAATGCTGGGTGTTGACTAAAGCCTCTTGTGCAAACAGTGGGCTGTGTTGGCCAACACCGGTTTCAGAAAATGCTGCATGACTTAAGCTTGGATTTTCGACACATTTTCTTTTCCTATTTCTAGACTGTTTTCTTTGTCAGACAGAGCCAGATGTCAGTCCTAGCAGTGTCCATATAAAAGTACTCTGTCAGAGCTAATTTAACTCTGAGCTAAGCATGACAATGCGCTTTGGGGATTTCAAAAAAACTTAATCGCTCTTCTTTCACATTTTTAACGCCATTTCTTATAACAGCATTTGCAGCAGGGTGTATATTTAGGATATGACCACAAGTTCAATTATTCACTCCAAGTGAAGGAGAAAGCTCTGCAGTGTACATTGAACATACCATAATCTAGGCCTAGCACAGCTGTGTGAGTGTTTAAGTGTCAGAGATCTTAGTTAGTTTGACTGTTATGAGTGATGTCACTTCCTGAGATGTGGTTGTTAGTTCCTTAGGTAGGGGTAGATGCTAACACATTTTTTAGGAGTTGGATTGGTATGCAGAGAGTTCCTGGTTTGTCCCCCTCGCTGAATAAACAATATGCAACTTCAGGTGGTTTAATGCAAGTGTAAAAAGTTATCGCTAAACTTTTCACCAAGTAAGATTTGACTTTAATGTTAAAATGTCTCTTCATGATATTATATAGCGTTTCCAATTAGAACTAAGGATCCAGGTGATGTTAAACACTAAGAAAGTAGACCGCTACAGCGCAGTTACAAGCACCATGAGTTCAACGCTGAGTTAATTATGCAGAGATTCGCTCAACAATCCTGTGTCTGTACTACAATATTTATGGGCATTTCCAACTCCAACCCAAACCCCAGCCCCAACCCCACACACACATTCTGGGGGGGGCAGGGGCTCATGGGCAGTCCAGGTCAAAGTTCATTGGCTGTCTGCATCACAAGCAAGCTAACTGCCTGGAAATAGAGGGGAAAGGAAACATCAGTAGCACCTTGATAGCTAACTATGGCGCTAACTATGATTTCTCGGACATCACTCAATGCAACAAACTTACATCTTTATTCAGTATGAAAGAGAGACAATTTGTCGTGCAAGATTAAAATAAGTGCATACAACTTTGATCACTCAACAATAAGTCTTATTTTACCTTCTAACTGATATACACACAGGCACACACAAGCACTCATTCTCTTTCTCTCTCAAACACACATGCTCATTCTCTCTTCCGCTCTCTCTCTGTCTCTCTCTCCCACACGCACAGTGGGTTTGATTGTTTCTCAGATTTGCTATTTCCAGACTCTGACAAACTGATTCCTACTGAGGGCATGGCAGGATGAGACAAGGTCCTATTCTTCAGAAGCTAGATTCCTTTCAATCCACACACTGTGAACGTGCCCAGGAGCTATATTTTACACACTCTAGGAGCACAGCTTTTTCTAAATTTATTACTCATTTTTTTAATTATCCAAAAAAATGGGGAAACTTTGCAAAACTGCACAATATGCTATGGTGAAATTCCCTGGAATCTCAAGCCTATGGGGGTCAGGAATGTCATGCCTCTCACAACACAAGAGACCTGCCTTTTCTCTCTCCCTTGCATGTCCGACACAGTACCACATTCCCTTCACGTTACCACTATCCCTGACATTCCCATCACACACACTAACACCACCAAAATCCATGATTTTCCCCAAACACCACCACTATCCCTGACATTCCCTACATACACACCACCACTATCCCTGACATTCCCATCACAATATCACCAACCCTGATACTCCCTACATACACACTACCACTATCCCTGACATCCCCTACATACACACTACCACTATCCCTGACATTCCCTACATACACACTACCACTATCCCTGACATCCCCATCACAATATCACCAACCCTGACTCCCTACAGACACTACCACTATCCCTGGCATTCCCTACATACACACTACCACTATCCCTGACATTCCCATCACAATATCACCAACCCTGACTCCCTACAGACACTACCACTATCCCTGGCATTCCCTACATACACACTACCACTATCCCTGACATTCCCATCACAATATCACCAACCCTGACTCCCTACAGACACACTACCACTATCCCTGGCATTCCCAACTCATTTAAATTCCCAGGGTGATCATCGAAAATGAGGACTAAATTCTAACTGGTAGTTGACCTACCCAGTGTCAAATGAAATTGAATACACCTACATAAAATGTACCTTTTTAACCTCACAGGCTGAGTTGGTGGTGCAAAGTAGAAGGTTCCCTCTGGGTTTCTTCACTGTAAGGGCATTTTTCACCCTCATTTTTCCTCATTATCCTTCATCCAGCACACCGCCTACAACCAGCCCCCCATCCACACAGCTGTTGGTGCACAGGCTTTTTGCAAAATGGCCACTACCCACAGGTCCATTTGTGTACATTTAACACAATTCAGTCAAGACGAAGATCAGCTCTTAAGACTAGACAAACTAGCTGGTGAATGGTCCTGCCAATAGCCACCTCTGTCATGGCAACTTATACAACGTTGGTGGAAAGCAGTGGGGAACTTTAAGGCTCCAGAAACCAACACCATCAATTACTCATCACTCAAAACCCAAAAAACAGGCTGTCAGAATGATATAATTCGAGATTCTCTGTCATTGATAGGAAGACCTCGAATATTTGCTCCAGGGTGACAATGGTGCTACTGTAACTAAAGGGCAAGGATTCTGGGTCTGAGAATGGTCTACATGCGGCCCACATCCATGGAAGTGAACACTCTACTGTTTTTTGTTTCTGTCTCTGCACTTATATTTATCCCTTCTGAACCTGACATTGGGAGGTCACATTCTACAGGACCTCCTCTGGCCTTTGTGAGGTCATATTCTTTGTGACCTCAAGCCATTGTGAGGTCATGTTTTTGCTGACCTCAGGCTACTGTGAGGTCACGTTCCCCATGGCCTCCAGACATTGTGAGGTCATGTCGTTTGCAACCATGCCTCACTGGTAACTAATGACCCAGAGATCTTTATGTCGGAGTCCTTCCTCTTAAAGATGACAAGTAGCAAACATCAGCCAAAGAGACGCAGGCTTCGGTCCTGTAGTGCAAACGAACAGCTGTGATTCATCACAGGTTATTATCCATGCCCTCATGTGTGCCTTAGCTCAGGCGATAGCATTGGTCCCACTGATCCATGTGTCCGGTGTTCACATAGTTCGTGCTGGCATGTTGGACCTTGTTGAGATGTGCCACCGTTGACACAAAGCAAAAATCTTTCTCTTTTTTTACGCCTGTCAAACGTGTCCAAAGGATCCGATTTGGACATATTCCTCAAGAGCTACACACAGACGCACACATTGTTTCTGTTATTTTTACGCCTTTGGCCCAGTAATGGTTATTTGCTGCAGCAATTGCAGCAGTGAATATAGGTCATTGGGCAAAAAGTCCATGTCAAATGTTTCAAGAAGACCAGAGAACTCAACAGTTTGCTCACAGGGAACTTACAGGACATGACAGTGAATCACAACACATCTCATTTAAGCAAAGTTCATAACCTAATCATCCTGAGCTTAACCAGCTCAGTAAATTTCTCCCTCTCAACCTCATGCTAATATCTGATGATTTTTTGAGATTGTGAGATGAAAGGGGCAATATAAATCATTATAATTAACTGAGGGAAGAAACCCACAGCTGGGAACATTAAAACCTAATCTAATGTGGTGAAGACTAATGCTACAACTGCCAGTGCTGTATGTTTATAATTGCTAGCACTGTTTTCTTCTGTACGTTTTCATTGAAGGTTACTGTGTTACTGACAGTTCTGTGCTAGTGTTCATACTATTTCAAGTTTACATAAAGTACTGTGACAGTAAAAGTCTTACTCAGCAATCCAGAGCAATGTGCAATGAAAACTGCATGATATGTTGGAATGAGAATTACAGACTGTGTCAGTCTTGCAAGAAACACGTCTGTTCATAACACTGATGAAGCAATGTGTCCGACAACATGCATGCCTTATACCCATAACTTTCATTAATATTGCGTGTAAAACCGTATTTGACCAATTTAGAAAGCTGAGCTGTGAAACCATACACTGGCAGATAAGTTTGCCCTATATATTGCACCCGTTAGTGCAGGTAAAGTTCGCATCGACAAAACTAGATTTATAAAGTCCTCACTTAAGTCATCCGAATCAAAATTCGTGTAAGGAAAAAGCGCTTAACTTTTGCAGAAATTCGTGAAACCGGTGCTGTTCGATTAGTCCCATGGCGTCTAACTTTACTAAAGCGCTGTATATTACAGATACAATTGTGCCCCCTTGTGGGTAATTTCCGAACTGCAATTAGGAATAAACACGGGTAATAAATGCGTCCATTAGTAACACAAAAATGAGGTGCCAAAACAGATCGCAAGAGTCACTGGCATGCAACATAAACGAAATAAATTCGTCAAATACCGATTATATTTCACTTCCTTTAAAACTCACAAATCATCCTGTCTGTAGTTCTAATCCTTTTTTTAAACAATTATTTCAAAAACTCTGATTTTAGAACGCTCCGTTCAGATCAAGGCTCCAATAGCGAAGGGGTCCTACGCTGCGGGTCGACGCTCTCCGGATCAGAAACCGTTTGGGTTTTCAAATGAAAACTTAAGTTACCTTATAAAGACTCCTTCAAGACATGTTTACTACAATCCAAAGCTGTATCATTACTTGGCCATGATATTTGTAAACTACTGGAATAAATAGACCAATTGTGATGTTCCGTGTGATAACAAACTATAAATGCAAACATTGTTTAAGAATTTGGGGAAAGACGCAATATCTTGGTAGCCTACCCAGAATTAAAGGCAAGACACTAAGATAGACTGAGTGCCCCCACCCCTGGCCCCAAGTCGTCGGCGACCCTCGTGCCTTAAATTACACCTCCATTATCCCAGACCATACCTTCACTGTAAAACCCCGTTATTGGTCCTGTCTCCAGGGAAACACCAAAAACATTCTACAGCCAGTTGTCCCACATAAACTTCCCAGTGGAAAGGGTTAATTCTAGTGCAGCAAGGACACGTCCGCAAACACACACATACAACTATGAATAAAACTCAACAGAAGTCATATGCTACCATGCGTTTCGCTATTATTTTTTCCAGTTTTAATTGCAATTTCAAGTTCAAATTTACACAAATACAAAAGTTTAAATTCCCCCAACCCACCAGCTGACTTCAAATGAGCTGCTTGATTTACAAAGCAGTCACAGCGTGCGCCCAATAAACGCCCCAATCGACTGACCTCGTGTTTTACCCAGACTGACCAAGGTGGTAACTCTGGAAACCGTAACGCGTTGTTGGCAGTGTAAACACTGTAAGAACATACCGTGGCAAAGGAGCTCCAACAGACATTCTCAAATGACAACGGTCTTACGTGTGGTTTAAACATCAAGTGTAGTCTGTAAGAACAGCATACTACAGCGGATATTCTTCACTTTAATCCTTCTTAGTGTTGTTTTTGTCACAGCATGTGGCGAAATCCGGCAGAGGACTTCACTAAAGTTGGTGTGAGATACTTTTCCCGCCACAAAGGGGAGGTAAGCTGCGTTCTATATAATTTTTGGGAAAATATTGTCCTTAGTTTTATTTGTTCATTTCAAGCAGGTCCTCGACAAGCGAGGCTACATTTTGATTGAATGAAACAGGCAGAAAATTGTAGGATAGGGTGGAGGACAGATTGGTAGCTAGTTTTTAGTTAGGCCAACATTAAACGTTTATCAAATAATTATGACACTCTGCGCTGTTCTTCTCAGGTGAACTGCTGCGTTTTTTCTCCAGACTGTCAGATTCTACTCACTTGTTCAGATGACTGCAGGCTCCACTTGTGGAATGCAAAGACCGGGCAGCTCTTGGCCAAAGCGAGCGGACACGAAGGTGTATTGACCTAATTATATGATGTGCTAGAGTATTAAATAATACTACTTTTAGATGTCGTGTGCTGTGATTTAGTGAGTATAACAAAGATCGCGAGTTGGAAATCCAGGTGTGGCGCTGTCATTGCTCCAAGTAATTTGGCAACTGACCCGCAGGTCCCCGGTCTATTTTGCTTTGTACTTACCTTGTTTCCGTCCACGTTTGCCCTTTGTCTGTTTAACTTTTGTTGGGATCACCTGTTGTTAATTTTCAGCCATCGCCATTGAAACGCCAGGAAGTGAATGTACCTTTATCATTTAAACTCTAGCCAGACGCCCTTCGGTAGTTTCCTTTTGCATGCATGTTGTTATTCATATTTAGAGGCAACCAGACCTGTATTTAAGTTGTTATAAAAGACAATATGTGTTGGGATATTATTGGGTTTACTTCTCGCGTACCTCATTTGCGCGATGTGTTCACATTTATTCACTTATTTCCCCTGCTGTAAATTCTGCCAGTATAAGGATAGCTGGAAAGTACATGAGCAGTTGGCAAACATACCTAATCATTCATATATCATCACCCACAGGTCCCGTGAAATCGTGTGTTTTCTCGGCCGACTGTGTACTGTTTGCAAGTGCATCCCACGACTGTTCCGTGCGAATCTGGCTCACCGCTACTGCCGAATGCGCACGCGTACTAACAGGTTGGCAAATGCGCGCACTGAGGTGTTCGGCGCGGCAACTGAATAATTATTTGCTGCTTCATTAGATATGTGCTGCAACAGAATAGTAATTCTACAGTTGTAAGAGTGCATTCCTAGCCAGCGACAGGTTGGCTCTCTTTCATGACACATACTGTATCAAGACCAAAATAAGTGGTGGAAACTCGCCCCTGGGGCCCCCCTGTGTGTATGCTGGCTTTCATTCCAACTAAAATTTCAATCCCAGAATTTTAAGATGGTAATTTTTCTTAATTAGGTCATTTTCATGTTTATAGTGATTATTTGCCTCTTAAAATTTCCATCTTCATACTGTGCTTATTTTGCTATATTGCAACTAATTACATAGAGGTAAATCATTTTTAACTAATCAAATTAAAGACTGCGATGAATCAATAGGCTCCTAATTGGTGAAAGTGTGAACACATGGCCACTAACACTAACCAGCTGGAAGATAATGAAGAATACAAAGACAAAGCAAATGATAATGAGCCAAACCTGCATCGTGTTAAAAGGTTTAAGGAAACAATTCTGAAAGAAATTAAACATGTGTTCAGCAACCTAATTTGGAGCCTGTTGATTAACCTCAGTCTTAATTTGATCCAAAAAAAATTCTTACATATTTTTATGCAACTGTTTGCTTTATAACGCAATATAAACATGGGGATTTTATTCTTCATGACACACATAGATATTTCTGGCATCATATGGCTTAAGAGAGTAAACAATCCTTCTAAACATGAAAAGAATCTAATTTTTTAAAAATTCTGAGATAAAAACTTTGGTTGGAACAAAAACCAGCATACACTGGGGGCCCCAGGACCAAGTTTGGGAACCACTGTTCTAGAATAAAAAAACACTGTAAAAGTGATACAGATCACGGGTGTTCTGGCTCGTCATGACCTTACTTGTTAACCTGTATAAATTGTTGGTGTTCGTGTTGGATATTGAAATGCTGCAGGCTTAAAAAAAAACACACAGCCTGTGGCACCACATGATTGTCTCCAGAAATGAAACGTTGCGCGTTATGCTGTGTAATAGGCCCTTGATACCACTGTGTCTCAGGCCACAGAAGGAGCGCTGAGACCGTCAGCTTCAGTCCCGATGGCAGGCGGCTGATGTCCGGGGGCTGGGATAAAGACGCCGTTCTCTGGGATGTGCAAGTAAGAGCTGCACTGATGTGATAAAAACGGGATGGGAGACCTTCGTGAATTTAGTCGTTCACTGTTTGGTGAAGTTATCCTTTGGTCTCACTGAAAAGCTAATTACTCCCCACAATATTTGCGTATTTGCACCATTTTACTAAAGAACACAAAGATTTAATTTACCAATTTCACCCTTCTCCTCAACACAGCTAGGACTACTGAAAGGTCTGCTGGTTTTACTATTGTTCAAATCTTAAATTGTAAATTGAAGCAGTTCATAACAGTTATCTAACCTCACCGTGTTTCTGGGTCTAAAATGGTGAAAACAAAAACAAACTTACCCTGTAACATTATGTTCGTGTTTCCACAGCCCATATTTCTCATTCTTAACAGACTTTAAATTACAGCGGTTACCTGATTGTCCTGTGTGTTTGTCCCGTTGCCACGGATGCGTTTATCAGAGCGGAGAAATTGTGCAGATTTTCGCGGGACATACAGATGCCATCCAAAGCAGCGCGTTCTCCAAGGACTCGCGGCTCGCGGTGAGAAAAATGCCATTTTTGGCTCATGCAGTGAAACTGTATGAAATCTGATCAAGTGCAGGAAAATATAAATCTATAAAAGCTAATGTGGCTAAATGTTTTAATTTGAATGTAGGCCTATTTTTTAAAAATGTATTCTATTTTGTAAAAGACGCCAGCACAGGTATTATTTATATTAAAATATACCCCATACCGCGCCTTCAGGCCACAGGTTCCTGGGACTACACAGTGAAGGTGTGGAATCTGCACACTGAAGAGCGGGAGATTACTCTAAAAGGGCACAGAGGAAACGTCGTCAGCTTGTGCTTCTCTGCCTCCGGAATGCTGGTGAAATCGATAGCCTCACACAAGTTACAAACGGCCATTTTTAGCAGACGCTAAAATGGTTTTGTTCAAAGCATTAAGCATTTGGATGAGCATAAGTTTTTTGTGTTTGTTTGGTGTACTCTTGTGATAAAAAACGGTTACTATACCCCTTTTTGAGTACATGGGAACAACATATAGAGCCAAATTCAATCACCCGACCAAGGGTAGTAAAGGTTAAGTGTTTTGAAAAACAAAATTGGTTCACTAGTTGATTAGATCACAGTAAAACGTTTCATATAGGGGCACAAGAAGTGTTTGGTTGCCATTCATGCGCTTATCAAGAAATGAGGGCAAAACGTCATATGGTGTGAACTGTAAAGTTTAGGGCTAATTAAGTAATTAAGGCCAGAAGTTGGCATGAAAACCACAGATACGGCCCTCAGTGCCCACCTCTGCAGTAGAGCCTGGCTTCCCTCTGCCGGTACTTCCGGTGTGCGAAGGTTCCTTCCATCTGTGTTCTCCCCCGATGCCACGCAGGCCTCGGGCTCCTGGGACGGGACGGTTCGCGTGTGGCTTCCCCGGACAGCGGCGGCCATCTTTGTCTTGGAGTGTCACAGGGCGTGGGTGAGGGGCGTGGCCTTCTCCCGGGACGGCCTGGTGCTCGCGTCAGCCGGCGAGAACGGCATGGTGAGCGCCTCGGCAGCGGGCTGGGGAACCGCGTTCCTGGAGGACCTGGCCGGTCTGGTCCCAAATTCATTCATGAACCGGTGTATTTGAAATTAGCGGCCATGGCACGGCTGCACTAGAACCTGGAATCACCTGTATCTTGAAGTGGAAGATGGGTAACTTTTATTCCCCGTCATATTTCAGGTGAGAATTTGGGACATGTCCAATGGAAAATGCATCAAGCGTTTGCAGGTAAGGCTCAAGAGCTTCTACTATCATGTTTTTCCACTTAAACTCAGCATAACATGTTTGACTTTGTGCTTTCTTTCAACTCCACAAATGGTTTGATTTCAGTGAATAGGTGTCGCTTGATGATTAGGACACTGATTTCAACTACCAGACTGACTGGTAAATGTAACTTTCTAAAGGAATATTTCATAGCATACTACAGAGAAACAGCAGTGTATCTTAATGTTCCTTGGATGTGAATACAGAACATGTGATGTATATACATGTATAGTGTGCATAGCCATTTCTGATATGTGCTTTAGTGGGCAAAAAAATCTCACAGAAAGTGTCAAATTAAGAGCGATAAGCAGTTTATTCGTTTTTTTATGAACCAGGACCAAGTTTGGTAATCAGTGCTAAAGCAGGGGTGTAAATCTAGATCCAAGATGGTCAAATTAATTTATGGACATCATGCCAAGATCTGCAGTCAATTGTTCAAATTTTCTGATCTGACTATTGCAGTTAGGTGAGCTCTAATGTCAACTGAAAACTGTCCTCGTGTTCATAAATTTTTACCACGGCCTAATCAGAGTGAACCAGTTGGAGTCAATTGAGCCAGGCTTATTGGTGCAAACACAAAATGTGCATTCACACTGGCTTCCAAAAAAGGGGTTCCTAACCAACCAGAATTTCACATCTTAAATGCTTTAAAGCAACCTTAAGAGTTGGGTTTCATATAAAAACCAGCAACGCTAAGGTTAGTCCAGGGCAGAGTGTCACTGTTCTACAAAGCAGGTATAATCTGGTCAATTAGTCAATCAGAAATTTAAGGGACCTTTTAAGTGTGAAACCCACTGCTGCCCACTTCCTACCCCAGGCTCAAAAAGACTCCACCCTCAGCTGCACTTTTGCCCCCAGTGGAGCTCTTCTGACGGCTGGATCAGTGGACCCCTCCCAGGAACCAGAGCTATGGCACTGGGACTACTGAAGCACTGATGACATCACCGTTATCCCTGGCTCACAGCTGGACAAACTGGGGGACAGGGGAGGAGAGACTAAAAACATCCCACTGAAAGATCAGGGTATAGAACCAGCTAGCCAGACTGCCTGGACTATAGACTTCCAGTAACAAAGACACACAACAAAAAGGTATTGTGGGAAATGGAGTTCACTTGGCGTGACTGTCCTTGTCACACAAGAGCAACAAGGCTGTCCTGCACCAGCTGCGCATGACGTGCGTTCTCCCAGCGCAGCAACTGCGCAGCCCAGATGGTTTACTGCAGAGTGAAGGATAGCAGCCAGCTGGCAGAGCGCGATCCAGCGACAGCAGCTTGCCGGTCTGAGCCCCTCCCAAAATCAACAGAGCATGCTGTCGCAACAGGAAGGGCTCAGCATTCAGACAGGGAACGGGGAGAAAAATCTTCAATAAAATAAAAACACAGGCACGGACTGTTGGTTTTTGTTTTTAATATATGTATTATACAAATATTTACAGGGTAATGCAGGTGCGTCTGTGTTTGGGGCGGGGCTAGGGGCGGGTCTCAGGCTTTGACGGCGTATTTGCGGATGGGGTAGAGACGCGCTCTGCGCTGCATCCTCTTGGTCTGCAGGCCCTCCTCGTGCCTGTTCAGCTTCCGCCGGATGGCGCGGGTCTTCTTCGGCCTCAGGTCCAGGGGCTTGTACTTCTTACCCTGGAGAAAGAGGGGCGGGGTTGGCAAGGGAATGAATGGAGGGAGAGAGGGAAGGAAAGGAGGAAACTGTTGGTAACAGGAAGAAAAAAAAATCTCTGGAGGAGTGCGCTGGGCAGAGAAAGTAGCCTGGCTAACCGCTGAACTTGTAAGCCACCCAGTACAGTTGTTTTACACGACGCAACAGCACCATATAGTTAAGGGTGTGAAAGAATTTGTCCATTAACTACAAACAATGAATCACTCTTGTACAGAAATTACTTTTTTTTTTTTTTTTTTTTTTTAAAGGAGGTGCATCTGAATCTGATGTACCCGTGTGTGTTAGGCAGGTTATGATGTTTTAAAACAGCCCCAGCTGGAACACTCGACTAGAACCTTAAACCCAAATAAAAACTACAATTCCCCCATCACACTGCGAAGTTTCCTGCCTCTCATATGCTGCTTCCGAGACTAAAATCACATCCCAGCACTAGAGTACAGCAACACGAACACCTCACAGACTTTCTAGACTAAAACGACGTGAAATGTGACATCACGGATTGAGACTGAACAGCACAAGTTGCTGCCATCTCACCCAAGAGCAATGCCTTTACTGTTCCCTTCCACGACAACTCACCCAGCCACTGAACACAGGCAGAACAAGTGCTTTTAAGAAGGGAAAATGCAGTTACACAAACCATCCAGTGAAAGACCATTGGATAGTTTGCCAAGAACTGTTCGGAGTACATAAACTCAAAGTATGCTCAGCAACAGTGGCCTGACTGTTCCAAACCAGCAACACCCCAGTTCACTACCTTGCTATTGCATAAGTCAGGTTAACTACATCCAGCAACAAAATCCAGCTGACCCTGTGGCTCTCCAGGACCAGGGTTTAAAAAACCTTACCAAGAGAGCTGTAGGAACTTGAGTGGACTAAAATGTGGATCAGGGGTGACCAACCCTGGTTCTAGACTGCAGCAGGGTAACTATTAACTGTTCTAATTGATCAGTTACATGCCAAGTCAAAATCAGCATACACTGTGGCTCTCTGGGACCAGGACTGGGGATATCTGATCCAGACCATTATAATAAAAACCAGGCTTGGATTAGGGCACTTCATATTACCAGACTGTCAGTATCAAGTGGATACAAATTAGTTCAGTATAATCTGTGGGTAAAACCTGAGAGACATTTGGCCATAAACGGTAACTGAAAGCAGGACAGCCTGACCAAAGGTCTCTCTCCCAGAGTCTCTCTCACCTTGTAGAATTTCCTCAGGTTCTCTTTCTGCGTCTGGTTGATGACGGTCAGAACTCTGGCGATGGACTTGCGAACTATGCGGCTGGGAGGGGGGAAAGGGGCAAGTGTTATTCATGGAAGAGAAAAGCAGGCTGGATCAGCTTTCACATCAAAGGGGCCCTGATACTACAGCGTCACAGGCTCCGATAACGAGCAGCCTGCAGTTCTCATCTGATTTCAGAACACATTTTTAAGGAAAAAGCAGCACTTTTAGCTGTGAGAAGAATGCAAAGTCAGCTCTGGAAGAGAGGAAACAACTGCTCTTAGTGATGGAAGGGGATTCCTGAACCACTCAATGGGTGTAACCATCATGCGCCATCAATGACCAAGAGAATTTACTGGCATTGTTCTGCAGCGCAGAATCAACTATTTTGATTGGTTAATGAGTGAGTGATGAACAATACAAAGTGGCAGTATTCTGCAGTAAAGAGCTAACCATTATGATTGGTTCATGTGGTCAGTGAGAAGACAGTGCACTTATAACTCCAACAGATAAGGGGCATCATACTCTCTCAGTGCGAGATCCTACATTTTCAAAAAACTACATTCAATTATCCTACAGGCCAAGATGTCTACATATAATTCCCCATGTATACAATTTGTGCCACAGGCAGCTAAAATGATGTGTGTAAAGTAAAACAATACATCTTAAATAAGATCATGAAAAGCTTAACAGTTGTAATCATCTCAAAGACCAATCAGCTGCTATTGCTGACTGCATACATCACACAGGAGGGATATTAGAATTATATTGTATATGTATAATGTATAATAATTACATTATACATTATACTGTAGTGGTCACACTTCTTGATTTTCCCTAGTTAAACAGAACTATATGCACCCCACAATGCCTCTATAAGACATGCAGGCAACAGTTTAGTTTATAGGATAAGGAACTGCATTTGTAATGCAGAGGTTAAGTTTAATTCCCTGGTGAGGTACTAGCTTTTTACCCTTGAGCAAAGAACTTAAGCCGAACCGCTTCAGTGAATATCCAGGTGTGTAAATGGAATGTATTAATAAAGGAAAGTCTTGCAAGTCATTCTTTAGTGATGCTTCTGCTAAATCCCTAAACAATAATGTAGGTTAAGAGAATTCTTAGCGATGGTGCACATGCAGCAGTCAATGGTAAAAATAGGGCCTACCAGAAAACCAGCCCAATTACCTTTATTTAAAGACAGCCTTGCATAAAATAATGTTTTTGAAGCACAATTATTCTTGATAAGTACAGCAACAGGAGCACTATGCAGACATTCTAGTGAAGTCTAAAATGAAATTAAATGTGACATCACGGATTGAGACTGAACAGCACAAGATGCTGCCATCTCACCCAAGAGCAATGCCTTTACTGTTCCCTTCCACGACAACTCACCCAGCCACTGAACAGACAGAACAAGTGCTTTTAAGAAGGGAAAACACACACCCTCCAGAGAACAACCACTGCATATTTTACTGAAGCTGTTCCGAGAAAGCTTCGTTCCAAATCTACAGTGGGAAAAGGGCTATAATGAGCCAGCCTGGTTCCAGCTCTACAGTGGGAAAGGGGTATAATGAGCCAGCCTGGCTCCAGCTCTACAGTGGGAAAGACGTGTTGAGAGAGCACAGAAAGGTCCAGAAAGGTACCCTTCATCAGAGACTCCTTACCAGCACTCACATTTTGGACAGCTTGGAGGCAGCACCCCCCGTTACTTTGGCAACACGCAGCTGGGACAGCTCCTCCTTCAGGTCATCCAGCTGCTTGAGCAGCTCGTCCTTTTTCTTCCCAACCAGATCCCTGGCCTTAATCTTGGCCTGGAAAGGAGCGGGAGACAGACAGGGAAAGGGCCATTACAAAAATACCCTGCTTATGACATCACACAGATAACTGTACTGGCATCAGAAGAATCAAGGTTAAATCAACAAAGATGGTGAAACGGAACTTCAGTCAAATAAAAACCCAACGATGTGCACGGATTGCATCCAAACAAAACTAAACTGTACAACTCGCTCCAGACAAGAGTCTGCCAAATGCAGAAATGTTAATGTACATTCTAGAACAGTGGGTCCCACCTACGGTCCTGGGAACCCCTGTGTAAGCTGGTTTTCATTCAAACAATGGCATTCGATTAGGAGCCTACTGATTCACCTCAGTCTAATTTAATCAGCTAATTCCTTCTTTAAGTAGGCCTAATTGTTTACAATATAGCACAATAAGCATAATGTGAACTTTTGATGTTTTTGCTACATTGCATGCATAGCTATTTCTAACAATGTGGCTTAAGAGTGTAAACAATCCCTCTAAACATGAAAAGCACCCAATTAAGAAAGGTTAACAGTTTTTTTAAATTCTGGGATAAAAACTGTGGTTGGAACAAAAACTAGAATACACAGGGGGGCCCCAGCACAGAGGTTGGGCACCACTGTTCTAAGAGACGGCTCACTTCATTCCACAGTTATAACCAGGCCTACCAGCAACCACCCCTACTAGCAACCACCCCAAGAGCATTTATTTACATGGCAGACAGCTTTACCCAAATAAAATTATTTTAAAAATTCAAAAAATTCATAAGAACATTTATACAAGTGTATTTTATTTTATCAACATACACACTATGCAAACATTTTATAGTGTAAAGTGAAATGTGACATCACGGATTGAGACTGAACAGCACAAGTTGCTGCCATCTCACCCAAGAGCAATGCCTTTACTGTTCCCTTCCACGACAACTCACCCAGCCACTGAACACAGGCAGAACAAGTGCTTTTAAGAAGGGAAAATGTAGAAACTTTGTCCTGAAACACTTCCATGAAATCCTCAATCGTGGGTCACATAATAATAAATCATTGAGTTAAAGGCAAATATAGGCAGCCAACCACCCAGCTAGCTAGCGATACATTCTACAAGGCGAACAATGGCTAGATAAGCAACAAACTCAAACTCACGACTTCAAATACACCCACACAAATAAGGTAAAGGAATTGTCAAAATATCAAACGTTTACTCGTCTCAGCGAAATAAACGTGCGCAAGTAACGTTATTACACAGCATAATTTAACCAGCGCCCCACGTGGGTACTGAGTGAGAGGAGCTGAAGTTGGTGGCTAGAGCTGGGGGAAAATAAATTTACTAACGTTACTGTAATGTTTATATTCACACAAGCCGAATGAAACGCTGCATTAGTTACATACACTTGAGTTATTGTATTTTGCATTGTATACGCAACCGTTTCTACAAACCCTGTTCAAGCACATGGAATCAAGCAAATTGTAATTCCTTGGGGAAAAGACTGGCTGCCCTTATAATCAGAAAAATACATTAGCTCCCATTGGGGTCCTGCGCTCAGTTGCAAAAACTCAGGGTTTGGGACTCAGTCGCCCTCGTAAACGTAAGGTTCTGGCAAGCTAAATTACCAATAGTTATCTTATAGCCAATAGTGCGAAAACTTGAAAGCTAAACACCTCATGAGCGTCCGCAAAAAGCGAGTTAGCTAACAACCTAACTATCGATAGCTAAATCAAACCGTAACGGGTTAGCAAAGTAAATGGCTACAGAACAGCAGCAGCAATTCGTATCAAGCGTGTAGAAGTTTGGCTAACACTAGCTAACAATCTCCATTCCGCAATCAACATAGATACCCATCATAGCTATAGGGTTTAAACAGTGGCACAGTACTCACAAAACAAAACTTCTAATTCGACGTTTTGAAACTAGCTAATAATAAATCTATAAAGATAACTGACAAGCTAGCCATGCTAGGTCACACAAGAGCGTTTGAAACGTAGCCGGAAGAGGCTACTTAAAAATACTTTTAAGTGAAATATATAGCATCGGTCGCAAAAATAATTTATTGGTTGCATGCATGGGAACGTATTACAATGTCTTGATGCATATGTTTGAAAACGTTAACGCTGAAAAGTGGAAGATGATATTAGATTCAACAAGCACAAATTCCTCTCTTACCATTTCCAACGCTGGCTCCCACGGAAAAGAAAATCATTTGGGGGCGGAGTACACTCTACATCAGGTTGCGGACCATACCAACTCCAACTGAGGCAAGGATAGGTGATTTCCGGTTGCATATTAACGCACGCCAAATTACGCCTTGGTGGGGTGCATGCGGTGCATGGCCCATTACTAATACTACAGCACCAAGAGTTTGGCACTTTTCAGGGCTCCCGACAGAAATAACCACACTGATCACGGATTCTCAGTCCTTAAAAACATTCATTTCTGTACTTTCTGACCACATTTCAACAGACAGAATTCACATACAGCTTCACAAATCCACACAATAAAGCCCCAAATTTAGGGGATTTAGCATTTTTTCCTCCTTCTTTTTCCTGCCTGATTACATCATCTCAAATGCTCCAGGCCCAAAAGAATATGTCTCCCCATTAGACATTTAGGTACATCAGCCAATAAAAACATTGGATACACACACAATATGGACATATATACAAGTGCACACGTTTAAAAGAGCAAAGATTTGCAGCCCTGACGTCTACTTCCCTCGTAGCTCACTGGGTAGTGCATTTGCCTTTGAAAATGGAATGCAATGGAATTTCCCAGGGGGGGGGGGGGCACTTAACAGCCAGATAAAGATGCCAGTGATGGGATTGGCTCTATATGGGAACAATACAAAGCTCTGATGTGAAGGACAAGTTTAGCCAATCTACAACAGGAATCTGGGGACAGTGCTAGACCCAGTTCCTAGGCCATGAGTAACCAGAGAAGGATATACAGTAAGAGAGTCCATTATACCTGATGCACTAGGGCATCCAAACAAAGAGGTCTGTGGCACCAGACAGCAGGGAGACAAGTAGAGAGGACAGAAAAATGATTGCACTCATTCCAACATGAAGCAGAATCATCACTGAGAGGACACGTCTTTCTCTGTCAACACATTAGCTTGAAAGGGAAATATATACACCATTTTGAAACAGTATGAGCTAGGAAAGAATACAAAGTGAATCACGTCCATCTTTGGGGGGGGGGCTGGGGAAGCTTGTGTGCTCAGTGAGAACCACAACGGCCAGTATGTGTTCTCCCAAGAGCCAAAGAGGTTCACATCTACATCATCAAACCTCTTCCAGATATGTTGCCAATTTTGAGGTAGAGGGAAATCTTTGATGACCGCAGGTTTCCAAAAACTGTGATGCTATACAACAGAAAGCAGTACATGCTGTTTTGGAGTTATGTGAAGTATATTTTCGTCCTTTAGACCACAAACCCCTGAATGACCTATCGCAGGTGTTTATGCAAAGTCAGTCTTCAACAGCAAAAATACTTGTGTTGAATCAAATCTAACAGAGTCCAGTAGGCAGGCCCAGTGTCGGGGGGGGGGGGGGGGGGGGGACAACCAGGGAAGTTGTCCCTGGCACAGCCAGGGGGGGGGGGGGGGCAGAAGTGGGAGTGATCCTCACTCATAAATGTTGGCCATTGATTAGGGGCGGGGCCCATTGAAATTATTTTGTCCCGGGCCCAGGCATCATGTGTCATGTGCCAGTAGGCATGACACATACTCATATTAGAGTTAAAAGTACTCTATCAGAGTTGATTTTACACTAAAGATTTTGTTGTGTGGGGAGTATGCTGGTTGTCACTGCTGGTTGTCGTACTTGTAACTTATGAATAGTAATACACTTTTCATTGTTCTTAATTAGATAATGTCAACTAAATGATGATTTACCCTCTTAAACTCATGCCAAGAACAGGTATGTATATCATGAAAAAAAATGAATGGCCTACAAAAAGAATCACTAGGCATTTGCTTTGAACTCGGCTTGCCTTCTGTGTCTAATTATGTGTATGATATACATGTCTCTAATTCGTTGCCAACACAGAACAAATTCACACAACTGTTTTTCTAACCACCTTTGCACTACCACCGGCAATATCGTGGGCGGTAAAATCAAAGGAGATAAGCACATGAGCAGTGATAAAGTCACTATAGTATTACAGGACAGGTACACACAGTCGGACCCCTGCGTTTCCCCCCCTGCCTTTTCATGGACCGGAGATTATTGTTGAAATAAAAGGAGCTTCTCTCGCATGTTGTACTTTTGGAAAGAGGAAGCGAAACCTAGAGGGGTTGTCTGTTTGACAGGTAGCCTACTTTTGACAGGTTTTGGCACTGTGAGGTAATTCCGTTTCCGCTGCACTAAGTAGCGCTGCCATATTTTCCCCCCAGTTCCAGAGGAGGAGGGCGCAGTAGAGTGTGTGTATGAGCGTGTGGCGATACGGGGAGAGCCAGTCATAGGACATCGGGATCTGGATCTGATAAAGGTTTTTACTGCTTCGAAAAGACACACTCTCCTAACCATTAGTTACTAGCATGCGAACTCACTACTGCGGCAACTATAAGTAAAAAAGTAGCTACCTGCATAATAGCCGATATTTACTCACGCGCCAACCCGAACCGGAGCAGCCACTGCTATAGTAGCTAGCCAGGGGAGTAGTAGCTTTCCAGCTACCGAGCCACCTTTTCCTTCCCGAAGTGGCCCCGATGGCGAAGAACACTCTGTCTTCACGGTTCAGGAAGGTGGACATTGATGAATACGACGAAAATAAATTTGTGGACGATCAAGAAGACACGTCTGAGCAACAAGGACCGGACGCCACGGAGATTGACAGCCTCATCAGGCAATATCCTTTATCGGGGCAAGGCAATGGGGTGCACGGTGCACCCTGTCAATCGCCAATTTCACTAACCACCCCTCCCCTTTTTCCCTAAAAAACGCATGACTCGATCAGATATGCGGTGCCGTTTGGTGCTCATGGTATAATTTAAATACATTTAGATATCGCTTAATATTCTTGCAACAGCAAGCGACAATATTTAGTGTCTATGCCAAGTCTCAGAATCAGACATGGACTTGAACGTTTACTGGATGATTTGTGTTGAAATCAAACGGAGTGGATGTATCACTCGGTAGAAAAATACACGTTCCATAAAGGAATACCGTTAGCATAATGAATCTGTTGCTACACAAGTTTGGTTAATGCGAATGTGTACCACAGAAAGTGCTTTAGTTTGGTTAACGTTAGTTAAAACCTCGCAGCATCTTACCTAGGCAGTGCATTAGTAAGAAATCACATTATCCAAAAATTCTCAAATTCCTGCAAGCTCAAATTGTGCTGAATATAATACTGTTATGTAGAAATTCATTAATCCCTGGGTATCAAACGTCGCCATGAAATCCGTATGGCCAGGCTTTGTCTACGCGCAAATTCCTAAATCAGCTTTTATGAATTGTTTGCTGGTCTTTGTAAACTAACATCGAACCGCTATTGCTTGTCAGCTTGCTCGCCATGCTAAATGAATGTATTATCTTGTCTCCGCGTTTCCATTCCTCCTAGAAAAAAATATAATTGGAAACCCAAGGCAGAGGGGAGTTGCCATGGTTTGGAGAAAACAACAATTACTACGGAATGTCATCCGCAATTTCAGCACTATTAAATACTGGACTGGTAATGGGATTGTTGTCAAGAGAGCTGAGGTGGGTGGGACACTTCGTGCTGCCGTTGGCAGCGCGTCGCGAGAGCCAAAACCAGTTGTCCCACTTTGAATTAGAGGTCATACTGCAGAGTAAATTTAGAGGGCATCTCAAGCTGTACAGTGCCTTTGTAGTCAGTCTAATAATAGAAAGTGACAGACAAGTTCTGTTCAACATATCTGGAAGCTTGTGTAGCCTAGCAATTATCTGTCCTCACTATGCTCAAAGTCAAGGGGCATCCTTTCCAAAGACCGTTACAACCGAAGGTTACCTGGAACTTTCTTCAACGCAGTTTTACGTTCAGGTTTTTTTTTCTTCCTTTTTTTTGGAACTCGAATTTTATTCGTGAACTGATTTAACTGAATTACGGCGTACTCTAACAAATGTTTGAAAAACTGCTTCCCTGGGACACATTCGTGATTAATAATTAACGAGAAGTTCGGGTGATCTGGGCTTTCTTCTCGCGCACGAGGCAGCACTGTTAAGACTTGTAATATGCGGCTGCAGTACCCTTTATTACCAACTGTAGTCTATTATTATTATAGTCGCAAGGGCTTTGCGGCCTGTGTTTGAGGAAATTTACGAAAAACAAGGCCAACCCAGAACTTAGCGGACAATGGGAAAGAGGTTTCCGTTTTAGGAACATACACTTCAGTTACCTGCTCAAATAATGCACGTTTTAACACAGCAAGCTCCACGTGCTCCATTTTCTACGTGGTAACGGGAGAATTGATCTGTGTAGTTCGTATCTTGTTAGCATTATCTTTGGCGACAACCCCCACAAATACAAAGTTTATACAGTAGTCTTTAATGTTGGACTGTTTTGTGTTGCCATTCACTACGGGGAACAGGCTGAGTAGACGGCTCGTGTCCTATTCGCGCTCCTCTAGCAACACGTGTTCAAAGTTAAGCCAAAGTGGGCGTGGTAAAGAGAGCGTGGGGTTTTTGTTGTTTTTTGTATTGTCCCAGTGATATCTGGATTTTGGAGGGTTCTAGCTGCGCATCTGATTTTCCACACAGAAGCCTGACGTGGTTGTCTCCTCTCCCTGAGTGGAGACAGGTTTGAACTGGTTTTTGGATTGCAGGTCAGTCAGCCATAGCTCTATTTCCTAGTGCAGAACCCTTTTCATTTGCATATTATTTTGGTAGTGTTATCTCTCTCTCTGCCCCCCCTCGTGGTATAAATTTGCGCCGATAATGATGATGAAGTTATATCTGGGGCATCTTTAGCTCCTACTCTGCTTTACTTTGCCCTAGGGATGTGTGTGTGCGTGTGTCGTGTTGGGAGGCCAGTTTAACATACATTTCTCTAAATGATTATGGGCCAGAAAATAGGTGAAGAAAAACATGTTCACCCTCTGCATACATGCACTCCTATGCATGCTCCTGCACACACACACTCACATAGTTACACATGCACACACCTATACAGGTGAACACACACAAACGCTGGCTGGCAGATTTCTAAGTGGAGACTTGTGACTGCAGTATTGGGATACGCCTGACAGGCTGGGCGGTTGGCCTTTTTGTTTGTCAAATAGTGCCGTAAGGTGGTGCCGCGGTAGTGACTGCCAGCACCACTGAATGTGTCCTGTTGTAGCAGCTTAATAGACACATGAGCATCACTAACCGAGGACACATTTACTGACAAGCTCAAATAATCCGTGGATATAGGCAAATGCTTCACAATTTTGTGATTTAAGGGCAAATGATGCACCCAATAAAACAGTGATCGGTCGATGAATTCTGGCTATACTGCGATAGCTGTGGGAATTGCCAGGACGTTGCCAAAAAATTTTATCCAGTCATCTCGAGCGATGTTCGATGTTGGCTGTTACCAGTGAACTCTTTGATTGGTGTAGCTGCTCTTTGTTTCTGAGTAAAATTGCATCATGACTGTGCTATCCCTGTTTTGTAACTGCTGCTTTTGCTTACGGTTCTTCACTGTTCCAGCACTAGGTCGTATGGTAATTTAAAAAGTTCCCCCAAGGCCAATACTTGGTCCCATTAACTATCTGTTTTGCATTTTCTTTTTTCCACTTCTGTTTTGGCTAGCCATTCTTTACACAAATTGAATATGCTGCCTATATATACAAATTGGAATTGGAACTGGGAAAATGTACTGCTAAATATAGTTCACAACCATTTCCATAAGGAGCTCGTCATTCATAGTCCAACAGCAGGAGCCATCTGGCCTATTCCACTATGGGCTGAATTGTCTGAATGTTAAAGGCAAGGTTGTGCCAATGGAGCAGTCGGTCACATGAAAAATGCATGGCTTACGAAAAAAAAAGTCAATTATTTATCCTCATTTGACATTGCTGCTAAAAGAGGAAAACTGGGTTGTATTTTTAGCTTGATGGAATTATTATGCTCTAAAATTGGCTTCAGTTTTCCTGATCCCTGCAGCAGATAATATCCTATATTCATGTACAGTGTCATTACACAAAGTAAACTTTATTAGTTGAGTACCTTTCGTACAATGAAAGTAGTAGCCCTAGGCACTCCATAGTGGAGTTAACAAAGACAGAATGATAACAGAACTGATACACAACAATCTTCATCCATTTACTTCATTATTTTCAGTTCTTCTGAAGGAACAAATAAAATGGTGGCAAGTCTGGGTTGGATGGTTTGCCCAAGGGGGTGCGGTAGAGCGACCTTGGGCATTCAGAGGTGGGCAAAGGTGGGCCATGAGCACATGTGTTCCATAAAAGAGAGTTAACATCTGCAAAGTTTGCAAACATTTGTAGAGCACACATTTGTTTACAAACTTAATTTGCAGTTAATCAGATAAAGCATAACTAGGCTCGTATAACAAAATGTACAAACTCCTATAACTGGTCAACGCCGGTGTTTCAAAATTAGCATTAGCATCTGTATCTGCTATCTGTAGTGAAGAGAGTGAAGGCTGCCATGCTATAGTTACAGTGTATTAGCTGATTTAGTGCACTGTTAGGACATCAAGAACGTCCAACGATTCTGGAATTAGAAAAAAGAAATTAATAGTTGTCAGCTTTTTTTTTTGCACCGAGAGTGCAGGTAGGGACATACCGTTAATGTACTGCACATATGTATGAGGTGGCAATTTGCCACGATCAATTAAAAATTTTCGTTAACATTTCATTAATGAGTGTCTGAAAATTCTGCCTTCCTGCTGGGAGCTGGTTATGCAGCGGTTTACTGTACAGTTGTCATTTGCTTGTTGTGTTGTGAATATATACCAAGGTTATTATCGTTTAGTCTTTTTCCGTTAGTTCTTATTTCTATTCATTTTTTTAGAATCTCGCTTCCAGTTCAGATTAGTTTTAAGTGCAGTTTTATTTTGGTGATACATGCCTATGGAGTTTTTATATTATGTCATCTTAGTTTGCTCTTCTGGAGTCAGGTGTGGCAGCGGGCTGCAGGTTGTGTGTTTGCATTTCGGGGACAAGCATCTGCCAAACGAATCAACCTTCTCTCAGGTGCCAGTCTCACTGGTTGCTGACGCTGTGAGGGAAGGGCGGCCATCTAGGAGGCGCGCTTTACTTGTAAACAATGATCAGTGTTTCTGACCTGTCATGAGCCTGTGTAGGTGGAGCTTCGGAAGTGGCGATTCAAGCCAACTCAGCTATTGGCATAGCATCGGCTAAAATCGAATAGAAGAAAATTCTCAGATTGCAGGATTGCTGCTACCAAAGCAGTCTCACAAACTGCTAACTTCCCTTTCCAGATGTGGGGGAGAGTGAGCGTCTGGAGTTTGAGAAGTTACTCAGGCACAGGTTATGCTCCGGCTGAGCTTGATTTACAACGGGAAAGGGATCGTGCGCTGCACTAACGGCAGTTTCGGAGAAGAGCTTAATTAGCGCTCGCGTTTTACGCGCGGTAAGGGGCAGGGGCGGTCGGGCGTTTAATCGGATCAGCTGTTCGCCGTCGCGGTGTCCGTGGGGAAAACGCCCGAAGAGCCTGGCGAATTCTTTCCCAGGGTCCGACAGCACAAGCCGCTGCCAGGGGCTGGAGTCATTCCAGGGGCTTCCAGGAAGCGTTTTCGTTTCCAGACGGATTTATATTCCGACTTGAAATTCCATTTTAGTCCCGCTTTGCCCAACCACGTTGAAAAATAAGATGTGATTTGCCGTGCACTCTGGCCAAAATCTTTTTTCAATTTTTTTTTATTTTTTAAGAAAGATTAAAAAGAGAAGATGTGTCCTCATTAAGGAACTTGTTTTTTAGTCATAATTCCCATACGCGCTTTGCTTTCAATTTCCCCAAGCTTAATTACACCGCACAGCCAGGATTATCTTTTAATTAAGGCACAGTATGTGAACATTAACTAAATGAAAAAACAAAGCCATCTATTTGATGCCAGTTCTGCTGAAACTACATTTGCACAGATGATTGGATGTTTGGCATCTGTCCGTGTGGATTCACTGATCAGTATTGTAAGTTGGTCGGTAGATACTAGATGGACTGGACCATCCGGTTGATATGAAGATCAGTGCGGCTGCACGTTGCAGTGCCCTGAAATGAGACTGCCATCTCTGGTGGCCCTGTGCGCAGTGTGATCTGCTCAAACTCAGCCGCTGTGTTAATTATGGCGTTAAGAATGTGCACGGACAGCACTACTGTGCACTGTCCAATGCTCTGGAGGTTTCTGCTTGCTGGCTTGACGCTCTGGACTGTGCAGCATTTATTATTTTAAAGTTTTACAAAGCAAAATGGGGGCGCATTCAGAAACTGCCAAGTCACGTTTATTGATGTGACCACAGGGTCAGGGGGACATTTTTCACCCCAAATTTGTTCAAATTGATTTTTTTCCCTCTGGAAATTGTCCATTTAATTTTGAACCACTGTGTATCAAATTGATTGCGAATGGCGCTTTCCGTAAATAAAGGTTGAGTGACAGGCATTGGCCCCGCCCCCCTCTCCCAGTCTGTAAATTCCCTGAGGCGTTTTTTTCCTCAACGAGCCGCAGTTCACAGGAGACATGATGTCGGCGTTCCACATGGCCCTGAGGAACCCGCCGATCCACACGAAGAACCCTGCAGTGAAGGTGACCGGGCCTGACTGGCACGCCGAGCCGTAGCTTTCTCTGCGTCTCTCTCTGCTCTGATTTATATCTGACCAGCTGCTTACATCTGCAGAAAAACTGGGCACGAATGTGCACGCAACTGTGCGAGTGTGTGTGTGTGTGTGTGTGTGTGTGTGAGCGTGTGTGTGTGTGTGTGTATGAATGTGAGTGTGTGAGTGTGTCTACTTGTGTGTGTCAGTGTGAGTGTGTGCATGCAAGTGTGTGGGCCAGAAACGTCATGCATCAGCGACCATCACAACCTAAGGTTTGAAACTTTCTTCTCGCAATGCAGAAAATAATTCTTAATTGAACTTTAGATTCCAGTTAGTAATAATCATAATAATTATTATTATTAGTAGTAGTAGTAGTCGTAGTATTTCACCCATACTGACCTCTACTTCTGCATCCCTTCCTCAGTCTGCCTTCTTCCTTCCTTCATAAGTACCTCTCCTTTTCTTCTCTCTCACTCACCTCTCTCGCTCTTCCTCCCCCGGGCCAGGAGAGGGCGCAGGCCATAGTGCTGAGGGTTCTGACGTCGTTCAGGGGCGGGGAGATCGAGCCGGCCGTCAAGTCTCTGGACCGGAACGGCGTGGACCTGCTGATGAAGTACATCTACAGGGGGTTTGAGAAGCCCTCGGAGAACAGCAGTGCCATCCTGCTGCAGTGGCACGAAAAGGTGAGCAGTCATGTGACCCGTCATGTGACCGAGGTGGCATGCAGCAAACCTCAGCCATGTGACCTGTCCACTGATTTGGCAGGAGGGTTGTTGACAGGGAAACAAAGAGACCTTGTTTGCGCCTGCATTGTTAGTGAACATGACGGCCAGACCTGAGAGCAACAGGCGAGCCCAGATGCTATTGTGTGCTGTAAACACAGATTGTGTAAACTCACCAGATAAACACACACACTTTCTCTTTAACATTCCCAAATGGAAGTTGACAGAGGGATTGTGTTTGTCCCATTTTTTCGTGATGGATTTTGCCACTTTCTCACTGCTGCAGAGTTCCACTTTTTTGTCACAAAAAATGTTCGTGAGACTGGTTTGGTATCGTAATCCTATGGTAGAGTAATGGCCCAGTTGGCTTGAATCGCCATTTCCGGATTCCCGGGTACACAGGCTCATAGTCTGCGGTTCTTGAGCGTTTCGTTGTCATTTGGCATGCCACGGGGGGAGTTGTTCAGCTTGCTGAACACATTTTTCTAAAACCTTACAAACATTATCGAGATTCACAAGAGGCCGTTGCAAATTTGTGAGAATTAGGGGAAAACAAGTGGAGGCATGATTCTAATAAACACCCACGTTTTTGTTATGAGATTCCTTTTACTTCCCTGGGTAAAGACGTGTGAAAATATCGCTAGGGTTAAAGCAACACATTTAGTATACTGCCCAGTAAGGGAGGGTTTGGTGCTGGTCTTTTAGAGGCCATGTTGCTTATGTACTGTATTGAAATTTTAACTAAAACATGGTGTGTCCATTGGGCTGTCGATCAATAGTGACTTTACAGTGCCAGGACGGACACACTGTCAGACCTCCAGTTTTTGTGTTAAAACATGATCACCTTTACATCCAAAGGAAATGTTATTTTCCTGTTTTATACAATTTGAAAAAAAAAACTAAATGTACAGCTATCCTGTGGCTTAATGAAAGAAAAAGGTGATTGCACAGGCTCTTTACTTATCTGTTCCCATCTTTCTGCTTATTTGCTTGCTTGCTTATCAGGCTTTCGCTGTGGGAGGACTAGGGTCTATTGTTCGTGTTCTCACGGCCAGGAAGACCGTCTGACGGAGCTCCCGCGCCCTGGGGAGGAGGAGGAGGAGGAGGAGGAAGAGGATACGGCAGAATGAAGATACATCAGAGAGGAGGAGGAGTTGGAATGGGGCGAGGGACCGTTTCTGCAAAAGGGACAGTTTCAGGGTACAGCCTCATTCCCTTCCGGCAGAAGGCTACGTCTACAATTAAACGACAAGACGGGAAAGGAATAGTATAAATATATGTACACATACAACAAAAAATCTAAGGAGATAATATTTTGAGTGAAGAGATACTGTATATGTGTGAATGCTTTTTACTGCTTCTGTTGCTGAGGACGGCAGAGGCTCTTGTATTTAACAGACGTGAGGAGCACTTTGTTTATCGTACAGGTACAAGGCCCTTCACATCCTCGGCCCCCCAAGATTTTTTTTTTTTTTTTAAAGGATGGTTTAAAAAAATGTGAACGTGTGTAAAAAAACAAATAAAATAAATAATTAAATGAACATAAATTTAACATTTAAAGAAGAGCTGCTGAAAATGGTAATAAATTGCAGACAGTAGGGAAGGTGCTGTGTAAAGCAGTGTCAGAGGGGGATGTGGTTATTTGGAGTGTGACTTGGTACTGTTAGTGTGCTTGTGGGTGTGTGTGTGCGTGCGCACGTGTCTGTGTGTGCGTGTGCATTCGTGCATGTGTGTATGTGTGTGTGTGGGTGTGTTCATGTGTGCATGCGTACGTGTCTGTGTGTGTGTGTGTGCGTGTGCATTCGTGCGTGTGTTCATGTGTGTGTGCGCACGTGTCTGTGTGTGTGTGTGTGCGTGTGCATTCGTGCGTGTGTTCATGTGTGTGTGCGCACATGTCTGTGTGTGTGTGTGTGTGTGTTCGTTCATTTGGCTGAAAGTTGCATTGAAAATGTAGCTCCCCCCCTTGATCCCTCATTTTCATGTTTGTACAGGCAGGGAAGTACATTTAATATAAAGCAAAGGAGGTCATTTGAATTCTGTGGGGGTGGGGGAGGGCGTAGGGTTTCATTGTAAAGTGCCTGCTAAATAATAATAAAAAAACTCATGGATTATCTTTACTAGCATGTTTTTTTTTTTGCTTGCACCATAATCAGTTACCCATCCCACAGTCCCATTAAATAGGTTCTGCTTTAATTATATGCGGCAAGACTTAAATGAGCTGGTTGAGTTCGGGGGGGAAGGGTGTTGTGGTCCAGGTACAGGTTGTAAATCCCATGTTGCTGGGGAGGGGGGAGGGGGGGGGGGGCAGGTGCTCTTTTGGTCAGAACCAGGTTGGAAGTGGGTCCTGCAAACAACCGGACCCTTCTGAGTCAGAGACTGCTGGGCCGCCGTATCTCCTGGCGACCTAGAGTGAGGGTGACAAAGCCCCGCCCACTCCGCTGCACCTTGAACCTGCCCTACTTTCCTTTTAGAGAAGGAGAAGAGAAAAGAAGGGAGGGAAAGAAAACAGAGGGGAAAGGAGAGAGGGAGAATATCCTGGCGGCCATCGCTTATTTTCTCTCTATGCTGTCGTTCGGTAGGGAGTACACTTCACACGCAGGGGGCTGATCAAACAGGAGAAGTCCTCACTGTCATTCCTGGCGCGCACAGCAGAGGGAGCCACACTGTACAGGTGGTCATCTGTCAGGTGCTTTTAGTCAAAGTGACCTGCGAATGTGCATTTATCATAGTAATCAAATTCCCAGTACCTCAGAGTGAGTGGGTGAGTATATTAATGCATGCTACTGTAGCCTAGTGTTTTAACTTCAGTACTTCTGGTTACTCTCTATTGATGTTGAAATACTCTTAATTAGATACATCTGTCAGTTTGTCAGCAAGTACAGCGATTTAAAATTTCTTTACGGGAAACTAATAATGGAGTCAGGCGCATGTTTGCTCCAAAGACCTGATGCGCTAAAAAGAGCTTTGTTAATTTCTTTGCTTGGATGTCAGAGTTAACAAACCTACAGTAGATAAGCAGTTGCTTAGAGATCCACTGGGCTCATGCTGTTATTCAAGTCTAGCAGGGCCATTAAGACCTTCTAATGCAGCTCCTGCACACTGCGAAGAAAGAGGAAGAAGATACGACATGAGGAAGATGTATCGGAGAGGAAGAAGATTAGGAATGAGAGGAGAGATTGTTTCTGCAAAAGGGACAGTCTTATGTTACAGCCTCATTCCCTTCTAGCAGAAGACCTCTGAATTTAAACGACAAGATGAGAAAAGGGCCAATACACATACTGTTAGCGATGAGGCCAACTTGTACACTATCTGCAATGCAATTTTACCCACTGCACTGCAATGTTATGTTATACGACTACATAGCAACATAAACCACAACAGCGCAATTGTGCTAAATGCTAGGCCAAATACGACCACAAATCAGAAAATTTAACTAGCATTGCAACTACTTCACCACCAGCCTACACAGCAACTTCTGTCAACCTCTCCTTCCACAACTAGATCCCTCTCAGCGAGAATATTCCGGAAGGGAGACGCCGAATTCCTCACATAGTCTGAGTGTAAGACTCACTCTTCCAGGGGAGAGTCATCACCGTTTATTCACTTTATCTGTTTGAGAGATTCCCTGCACAACTGCCCCCAATGAGTGAAATGTAATTATCAATTATCAGTTTCCATGTCAACTCAGAGACTCAAGGGCACAAACATAATATAGCGCTTCATTGGGTTTTGAGCCCATGGGTAATGAAGCACCTCGTGTAACAGAACCCTTATGTGGCCTTTGACTGTGATAGCTAATTATGTAATGACAGGCTGCATCCAAACCAATTAGGATGCCCATTTGCTAAGACTGACAAATTTATCAAACTAGTTTAATACTGTAAAACTAAGTATTCCTGCAAAAATTTGGGAAAACGGTGGTGACATACAAAAAGAAGGAAGAAAACTGAAAAGACAGTTCTATGGAAAGTAAACAAAACAGTCAAACTTTTATTTTTACATAGCATTCAGTTAAAACATTTTCTGAAAAAAACAAAGAAACACGTACGTTTTGGTATTGTCACATCTTTTCCCCCCCTCCCCAATAATGAACAGTTATAACATCAAATATGATTTGCCAACGAATGGGACAAAACACAGTAACTAGGTGATAAACACAGGACAGGTCACCAAGTTGAGTTTGTTTAAACTAGTATCTCTAGAACCCCTTAACTTATAAAGAAAGAGTATTCTGACTGTTGCTTCTCCTTAGCATCCTTCCCTCCCACAACAGTAGGAACCTTTAAGAAAAACACCCGCACTAGCCAAGTAACATGTTAAGGTTTGGCCCTAGAAATTACATCTACAAAATAACAAAACATTGCAACCCGGAATCTGACAACGGTTCAACAGTTCCTTACGAAAATGGAATAAACTGCAATATATCATAAATATGTGGACTTTTTGAAAAACATAAATACATTTAACAGCAATGTACTTAACACTGAACACCAAAATTATTTTTGACCAGTGTTTCATTACCTCTCTGATATATTTTATCTCAATATATTTCAGTATAGCCCATTTCCATAAGGGGTGTAATTAATAATTGGAAGTACTATCACTCATCTCCACTAAACAACAGTTGTTATGAAAAGATATGTTGTGTATTCTTGCTGTTTACATGCACACAGGGCAAATGCGCTATAATAGTCAGTTACTCCGCATTTACAGTACAAAGTGTGTTTTTTATTGTGGATTTTTAAGTGTTTTAAATTCACTTTTTGGCAATCTTACCCATAAATGATAAGATAGATATCAATTTCATCCCTGTGCACCCAGTATAAAAATATTAGACAATATCTACTGGCTGCATGATAACCGTGCTACCACTACGAATGGCTGCAAATAGAAGCAATGTTAGCTTCGCTAATTACTGATGGAAATACACTTTCCAGCACCAAGTTATGTACACTTGCATCTTGTGCATTTATAATGAGTGAAAATAAAAACAGAAAATCAAGATCTTAGTTGTTTCAGAGGCAGCTAAATTCAGAACTATAACTGACAAATAAGCACGTATTCATCTGCTGGGCACAGTGATTAGTAGCTGTGCATTGACGAGTTAGTTTGGGGTTGCCAGGTATGCAGTACTACTTACTGCAGCGGGAATGGAAGTGGGTGCACAAGTTTACAGTCAGGGACACACATACCTGGCAACCCCATACTCCACTCTTGTATTGCCATCACTTAGCCAAACTAACGTTGTGTCCATCTAAACACCATTCATATTGGCAGCGCAGTTAGCCTGCAGCCCACAGAAATATTGTCTAATATTTCTGGATGCACGGAGATGGCATCCATCTTATTGTCTAACTATGGGCAAGACAAGACAGTCAGAGGGACTATCCCTTTAAAGAGGGGAGGAGGATTCATGTGTCTGTCTGGTTGTGTACCCATGGTGTGCAGTTTGGTATATGAGCGTTAACACTCCTGTGCTTTTTTCCACCCTCTCATTCAGATCCAGATGTGTGCTCTAAGTGCCTCCGGGTCACAATCCAAGGAAATTACATGAACAGCAAACAGAGAGGGGATACTACAATAAAAAAAAAACCAATGATAATAAAATGATAAAATAAGGGTGCTTTTCGGGGCAGTGCAGCTCAATGCTTCCACAGACACTGCAATCCAGGAATTCACAAATTAAACTATTCAATGTTTTTTTTTTTTTTACTTCCCGGATCTGGAAGTTATTCAGCCATTTAGATCCAAACACCTCTGAGGAAAGGAAGGGGTTCCAACGTGGGTCAGTACCCCAGATTTGTTCAGCAAAACTGCCATCTGCTGTTCAGCTAACTGCTAACTGCTAGGCTCAGAGTCATTACTTAAAGGTACAAAAGGACAAAAAAAAGGACATTAATACTGATCCAAAAACATTTTTCAAAACAAGTCTGTTTCATAAACAAGAGAAGCATTGTGATAGTGGCAAAACAAATACAGTTTTTTTAGAAAGTGAGAAATTTCAGCTATTCGAAAGAATGCACTGTCACCAGAGCTGGGTAAATCACCCATACATTAACCCCGTTAAATAAAGTAAAATTCCTCCTGGTTAAAATTTTTTTCACCAATATTCAGAACAATATTCTTCTAACATGTTTGTATGTTGAGTTCAACGTTTAGCAGAAAATCTGTCAGAGATCTGCAGTTTCTTTCTTCTAATTTCACCATCTAAAGCCATTTCAAATGTGCATTCGACCCAGGTCTGGTAACTACCTGTGTTTGTGGACAAGGAGGCGTGACATCAGCAGCACACCACTGCTCTGAAACACTATGATGACATCACATAACCTCCAAAAACTATCTGAAATGATTCCATACATAATAAAACAAATACCCATGTCCTGAAACTGTTATCACTGCCTACTGTTTAAGGTCAGAGGACAAAGGTTAAATTGCCCTCGCCGGTGATGCATTATTCTTTTATTTATTTTTTATTTTTTTAGCTCATGTCGTTTACCAATATCACAACAAACAAAAAACATTGCTTAAAACTCAATATAGTAAAGTGCAAGGCTATCATTAATATTATTATTACCATTATATTATTGGCAACATCATCAACAATTTTCAGTTTAAAAAAAAGAACTAAGGAATAAAGTGATCTTTTCTTAAAGTGGTCCAGATTTACTGCCCGAATGAGAGATAGGAGAGAGCCTGAAACTAGCACATCGACCCTCAATTTGGAATGTTATTTTTAAGCTGCCCCACATTCCAGTCAGACGCTTGCTACTGTGTGCATTATTACATGGTGCTTTTATAGAACCCCCCCCCACACACACACACGCACGTATGCACACACACACACACCTACCCTCACGCACTCACGCACATGCACACATACACACACGCACCTGCATGCACACACGCACACACGCACATGCACACATACACACACACACACACCTACCCTCACGCACTCACGCACATGCACACATACACACACACACACACCTACCCTCACGCACTCACGCACATGCACACATACACACACGCACCTGCATGCACACACGCACACACGCACATGCACACATACACACACACACACACCTACCCTCACGCACTCACGCACATGCACACATACACACACACACACACCTACCCTCACGCACTCACGCACATGCACACATACACACACGCACCTGCATGCACACACGCACACACACACTCACACACACATACACACACGCACCTGCATGCACACACGCACACACACACACTCACACACACACACATACACACACACTACAGCAGCGCCTCACTGCTTCACTTTTGTTCGTGCTTTGTCGTCATTTTTAACTTTCATTTCAAATGACTTAAGTTATACACATGTGTATATTTGCTTTTTTCCCTTTGAGATGTTTCCCAAATATAGATAAAAAAATTCTAGACAAACTGGAAACAAGGTTTTAAGACCTGCACCACAGGACAGACAGATGGACTAACGATGGACTTCACAGGCGCTCATAAAACAACGGTCTGTGCGCTACAGGAATACCGGACCTTCAGAAAGGTCAATGGCCACCGGATTCACAAATTGCAGGTGGGACTCATAAGGTGAAATGCACGCCGCCATTTTGGCTCTCATTAGAACTGCACAGCTTAACACCTGCCCACTGGAAACCAGGCATTTCGCAGCTCGACAGGACACGATTCAAGTCACATGAGTCCCACCAGCTGTTACCTTGGAGACCAGTCACCCCTCAATAAACTATACAGCACAACTTACATAGGGGCTATACCTCCCCCTGCTGCTCAGCAGAGGAACTCAAAACAAAAAAAACAAGAAAACTAAATTGCACACCCTCCCAGAACATAGGTGGCGCACTATTTTAACATGAATAAAGAAAGCAGGCTACAGCTATCGCTACATCTGTCCAAGTTTTACACAGATACTCACATGCAGAATGCTCCTGTAATCCTGAGCCCGGGTGGCCGGAAAGAGAACAAGGCCACAGGCCCTTGGGCTGGCAAATGAGGAGGCCTCAAATTCAGCTCATCTGAATGTTAGAAGTAATCTTTTGGAAGCACAGCAGGCAGTGTCGTCCTTGAATAACTGCTGGCGAAACCCCACCGCACTGTTAAATGTACGCTCTGGAAATGGCTCTATCGGTCCATGTCCATCCTGAGCAGGTAATGGATATGTGTGTGTGTGTGTGCGTAAACTGAAAGCATGTGCCTCTGTGCGTCACGGGGCATTTGCGCACTCAACAGCACCCCCGGTGTTCATGTGTAAATAACGAAAAACATTTTTGTAAATTCCATAAAATGGGAAACGTAAAATGAAAAAATAAGGAGAAATTGTTTCTCTGCCAGGATTGAAGGAAAGACAAAAACCCTGAAAAATAACATTTAAATCCAAGGTCAAATCTCCAAAGTCCCTCCTCCAGAGAGCACTGTCAGCATGTGGGCGTGGCTGGGTGGGACTGGGCGTGGTCAAGTGGGACTGGGCATGGCCAGGTACTGCTGGGAGTGGCTGGGGGAGGGGTCAGTAGCTGTCCATCAGCCCGTCGCAGAACAGGCTCTGCACGTCCAACATGGCCGCCAGCTCCAGCACGCGGCGCTGCAGAACGCTGTTCTCCGCCGTGTCCTGCGGGGGCAGCGGGGGGTAGGACTCCGGAAAGCTCCGGGCCTCCTGTGATAACACGCCAGCAACACAGCCAATCAGCCAATCAATCAGCCAATCAGCCGATTAATCAATCAGCCAATTAATCAGTCAATTAATCAACATGGCCAATCAATCAAGCACTCCACTACTCAAAACAGCCAATCAATCAATCAGTCAATCAATTAATCAATCCACTAACCAAAACAGCCAATCAATCGATCAAGCATTCCACTACCCAACACAGCCAATCAACCAATCAATCAATCAACCAATCAATCAGTCAATTAATCAAGCAGTCAATCAATCAGTTATTCAATCAAGCAACACAGCTAATCAATCAATCAATCAATCACTCCACTACCCAACACAGCCAATCAATCAATCAATCAAGCAGTCCACTACCCAGCACAGCCAATCAAGCGAGGGAGGGAGGGAGGGGCAGGGCCAACGCACCCGGAACAGCTTGTGGAGCCTCAGAACCGCCGAGCAGAAGACGAAACGGAGCAGCAGCAACCGCAGGAACTCGTCCCCATAAAACTGCAGAAACGCCTGGTCTGAGAGGGAGAGACGGAGGGAGGGAGGGAGAGACACAGAGGGAGGGAGAGAGAGAGAGGGAGGGAGAGACACAGAGGGAGGGAGGGAGAGAGAGAGGGGAGGGGAGGAGAGAGGAACGGAGAGAGAGAGAGGGAGGGAGAGACACAGAGGGAGGGAGGGAGAGAGAGAGGGGAGGGGAGGAGAGAGGAACGAAGAGACAGAGAGGGAGGGAGGGAGAGAGAGAGGGGAGGGGAGGAGGGAGGAAGGGAGAGACAGAGAGGGAGGAGAGAGGGAGGGAGGGAGAGAGGGGAGGGGAGGAGAGAGGAAGGGAGAGACAGAGAGGGAGGAGAGAGGGAGGGAGGGAGAGAGAGAGGGGAGAGAGGGAGGGAGGGAGAGAGAGAGGGGAGAGAGGGAGGGAGGGAGAGAGAGAGGGCAGGGGAGGAGAGAGGAAGGGAGAGACAGAGAGGGAGGAGAGAGGGAGGGACAGACAGAGAGGGAGGACAGAGGGAGGGAGAGGCAGGAGAGAGGGAGAGGGGAGGGGAGAGGGAGGAGAGAGAGAGGGAGGGAGACAGGACAGAGTGGAGAGGCAGATAGGAGAGACGCAGGAGAGATGGAGAGATGGGAGGGGAGAGGGAGGGGAGAGAGGGAAGGGGAGAGGGAGGAGAGAGGAGAGAGGGAAGGAGAGAGGACAAAGAGGAGAGAGGGAGATACGGGAGAGGCAGGAGAGAGGGAGAGAGGGGAGAGAGAGAGGGAGAGGGATTGATGAATGACAAAACAGCTGAATGACTGTGAGTGCGTGTTGGGTTTGTCATCTCACTTGCAAATTCAAACAGGGTATATTCACAGTTTTCAGTCACGTGACAGCCACAACGAGGGGCGGGGAGAAAACGTTCCAGCATGGACGACAACACTGGAACACTCCCTCAGTACCTATGGCAGGAGAGTGGGTCATCAGCTGGCCGATATCGCGGTACACCTTCTGCAGGAGCTCCTGGGCCTTCTCCCACATTCCCTGGCGCATGCTGCTCAGCCCGCAGACGTACAGGAAGGCCACCAGGGGGCTGTACAGAAAGAGCGTGAAGAGGCTGCCGCGCTGCGATTGGTCTAGAGGGAGGGGACAGGAGGGGAGGGAGAGGGAGAGGGATGGTGAGGGTGGGGGAGGAGCAGAGAGGGCTGACTCCGCCTCTTAGGCGGCTGTCGGTTATTCCCGTCTCCCCCACAGCCTGGTGGGAATGCAGCACGTTGGGCAGCAGCATCACACGCAGGCACAGCTGAGGCTGATTAGGCATTGGTCATTTGCCAGTTTCATCACAGTTCACTCTGAACACTACATTCGCCCTGCGGCGTTCAGCAACAGCCTTTGAGGTGCCTTTACTCCCATGCGGTACGCATTCCGGGGGTGTAACCAATAGCAACGAGTGATGCATTCAAAAACGGGTGTCACATGCACGCAATCGCCTTAACGGCGACCATAGTAACAGCGCGTCGCACTCTGGTCTTTCAACACGGAAACATTTCAGATGGCAAAACATTTTACGTTCTTCTCATCTTGCACTCACGTTTCCTTTCCCTACCAACACAATAATAAAACCTCAGCCAGGCAGGCCCTCAGAAACCCAGGGCTTTCCGAGGCCTCTCCTCTGGAGGCGCGAGGTTGGGATTCTGGGGCGTGTACCTTGCATGCTCTTCGGATACACTGTGGGTGACAGCAAGCACACCATCGGCTGTCCAAACAGGTTGGTGAAATTCTACAGGGGCCAGATGAAGAAAAAAAACAGAATAAACCAAAAGTTACTCAGATGAATATATGTGTAAAGGAATAGTACACCTTGATGAGCATATATATTGGGGGGGGGTGTGTGTAACCCATAAATTAGATCTGTGTTGTACAGTATAATATAATATTATTAGTGCAGCTTGTTCTGCTTAAAAAGAGGTAATGAAATGAGCATAAACTCCCATATAAAGTAAACTGAGCACAAGGCTGTCTCTTGACTGCTGATGCTAAACAGCATAAAATCTGACACCAGGGGGCGCCCTGGCACAAAAATCTAAATCAAACCGAGAGAGGAATGCAGGAAGGGCTCACCTTGTAGGCCGTGCTATTAGAGGAGTCCACGATGATAAAGAGAGGTTTCCTGGTGAAGGGAAACAGGTCCCCAGGGTGCAGGCTGTTAAATGCAAGAGAAATACAAGCGGTGAAACAGTGTGTGGGTCTGTGGCATTTTTCATTTTAATACGTGGTCTTCAGTGGTTGTGTGTGTGTTAATGGGGGGTGGCATGCAGTTTGTGCATAAACATGCAGTTTAGTGTGCATTAGCACGGTGGTGGGTGTCTGGTTGTGTGCATTAGCACGGTGGTGGGTGTCTGGTTGTGTGCATTAGCACGGTTGTGGGTGTCTGGTTGTGTGCATTAGCACGGTTGTGGGTGTCTGGTTGTGTGCATTAGCACGGTGGTGGGTGTCTGGTTGTGTGCATTAGCACGGTTGTGGGTGTCTGGTTGTGTGCATTAGTACGGTTGTGGGTGTCTGGTTGTGTGCATTAGCACGGTTGTGGGTGTCTGGTTGTGTGCATTAGCACGGTTGTGGGTGTCTGGTTGTGTGCATTAGCACGGTTGTGGGTGTCTGGTTGTGTGCATTAGCACGGTTGTGGGTGTCTGGTTGTGTGCATTAATACGGTTGTGGGTGTCTGGTTGTGTGCATTAGCACGGTGGTGGGTGTCTGGTTGTGTGCATTAATACGGTTGTGGGTGTCTGGTTGTGTGCATTAATACGGTTGTGGGTGTCTGGTTGTGTGCATTAATACGGTTGTGGGTGTCTGGTTGTGTGCATTAGCACGGTTGTGGGTGTCTGGTTGTGTGCATTAGCACGGTTGTGGGTGTCTGGTTGTGTGCATTAGCACGGTTGTGGGTGTCTGGTTGTGTGCATTAGCAAGGTTGTGGGTGTCTGGTTGTGTGCATTAGCAAGGTTGTGAGTGTCTGGTTGTGTGCATTAGCACGGTTGTGGGTGTCTGGTTGTGTGCATTAGTGTTGACGCCAGCTTTGGATCCTTAACATCGATACCAAACCTATACCGTGGCAAACCTCTGATAACCAATAATTTCTTAAAGAACTAAATGCAAACTTAACATCTTTTTAAAAATATTTAACAAAATATCTGACGTGAAATCAGGAATTAAGTTACCAAAGACCGAGCTAGACTATCTCGCTTTATATAACAACATATATCTGTTATTATTACGCTGGTTGGGATTTGCAGCCCCAGAAGAGATCGGGGTGGTCATCGGACAGATGCTTTGCAGGGCTGAAGCATTTATTGCAAACTGCTGCTGTAATAATGTTGTCATGTTCGCCTACATCATTGGCTTTGTACGCTAAGCACTGTCATATTTCACTTTGAGCACACCCGTGCTTTTCAACAAGCTGGAGACGGTCAGTGTGATCTACCGCCATTATATCCAGCTTCTCTTCCTCAGCGAGGATACAGAGCTAAGCAGCCAGCTTTCTCTCACTTACACACAGACACACACCGACAGGCCACTAGGCATGCCCACTACATCAGCCCTTAAATATGCACTAATATGCTGGTTATGTATGCAGTAATGTGTGTGGTCATGTGTGCAGTAATGTGTGTGGCAGAGTGTGGTTATGTGTGCAGTAATGTGTGTGGTCATGTGTGCAGTAATGTGTGTGGCAGTGTGGTTATGTGTACAGTAATGTGTGTGGCAGTGTGTGGTTATGTGTGCAGTAAAGTGTGTGGCAGAGTGTGGTTATGTGTGCAGTAAAGTGTGTGGCAGAGTGTGGTTATGTGTGCAGTAATGTGTGTGGCAGTGTGTGGTTATGTGTGCAGTAATGTGTGTGGCAGTGTGGTTATGTGTGCAGTAATGTGTGTGGCAGTGTGGTTGTGTGTGCAGTAATGTGTGTGGCAGTGTGTGGTTATGTGTGCAGTAAAGTGTGTGGCAGAGTGTGGTTATGTGTGCAGTAATGTGTGTGGCGGTGTGTGGTTATGTGTGCAGTAAAGTGTGTGGCAGAGTGTGGTTATGTGTGCAGTAATGTGTGTGACAGTGTGGTTATGTGTGCAGTAATGTGTGTGGCAGTGTGGTTATGTGTGCAGTAAAGTGTGTGGCGGTGTGTGGTTATGTGTGCAGTAATGTGTGTGGTCATGTGTGCAGTAATGTGTGTGACAGTGTGGTTATGTGTGCAGTAAAGTGTGTGGCAGTGTGTGGTTATGTGTGCAGTAATGTGTGTGGCAGTGTGGTTATGTGTGCAGTAATGTGTGTGACAGTGTGGTTATGTGTGCAGTAATGTGTGTGGCAGTGTGGTTATGTGTGCAGTAATGTGTGTGGCAGTGTGGTTATGTGTGCAGTAATGTGTGTGGCAGTGTGGTTATGTGTGCAGTAATGTGTGTGACAGTGTGGTTATGTGTGCAGTAATGTGTGTGGCAGTGTGGTTATGTGTGCAGTAATGTGTGTGGCAGTGTGTGGCTATGTGTGCAGTAATGTGTGTGGTTATGTGTGCAGTAAAGTGTGTGGCAGTGTGGTTATGTGTGCAGTAATGTGTGTGGCAGTGTGTGGTTATGTATCATACTCACCAGTGCATCTCCTTGGGCGCCTGGTTCCTCTTCTGTAGCATCTCCCCGTTCACCACGTCACGGTTACTGTTAGTGAGGACACCTCCAAAGTCATAGGGCCCTGAAACCAGGGCAGATTGCACACGTTATAATACACAAACACACACACACACACACTCACACTAACGCACTGTCACTCACGCATGCACACACACACAAACACAATAATACACACACACACACACACACACACTATATACACACGCGCGCACACACACACACACACGCACACACACTCACGTGCACACACATGCACATACACACACACGCACACACTATATACACACGGGCGCACGCACACACACACACTCACATGCACACACACGCACATACACACATGCACACTCGCGCACACACACACGCACACACACACTCACACGCACGCACACGCACATACACACACATTCAAACAAGAAAACAAAGCAACCCCTTTGCATTCAAAGGATGCATTTTACAAGACAGTTACAAAATTTTAGCGAGCACCTCTCAGAGAAGCTCTTACCTGACATGGCCCTCCAGCAGCCCCCCCAGCACCCCCCCCCCCCCCCCACCCCCACCACCATCTGCCTTGCTTCCTGAGGGACTATGGGTGACGGCCGCCTCATTTCAATGGAGAAAAGCCCATCTGCTTTCATGTGCCAGGATGAATTAATGAGGCAGAGAGCCAGGCGCTGCGTGTCCTATGTGGCCACGGAAAAAATATTGATCTTCTGGGGTGAAATACCGCCAAGTGCCGCGAACCAGGCAGGGCTTAAATCCCGCCATTAAACGCTTTTTAATTTACAGGACCACTGGGGGGTTTCTTTCTGAGGCATGAAAAGGGTGAGCTACGCTTTTTTCCTTTCTTTTATGTTTTTAATGTGGGTCACACAAGGGGGGGGGGGGTTTCCTCAGGACAACAAAATCCTTCCCATAAATGAGCAGCAGGTGGCGATGTTCCTACCCAAGAACATACAGACCCACCTTAAATTATTTTTTTAATGGTGTGCATAAATGCTGTTTATCTTAAATTACAAAAGGAAAAAATGTAATCTTTTTATTCAAGGCTCAGTTATACTATATGTGTTTAGGCTGTATCGTTCAGGCCGACCCCTGTGCTAAGCATGCTGAGCAGCATACTGGCTCCTGCTTATCGATGAAAGGGGGAAGCAGGAGCTTTGATTTGGGGGAAGCGGAGGGGAACGGGTGCTCACCTTCATAGTCGTTGCGTCCGGTGGGGAAGACTCCGGTGGCCGAGAGGTAGACCAGCAGCACGCTGTTCGCTGGCAGCTCCTGCAACAAGCACCGCAAACAACACGATGAACAACACTAAGAAGAGTGAGAGGGAGCAGCCTCTATGACTACGTCACCATAGAAACTATGTCACTATAGTAACAGCTTCAGCATATGTGAGTGTTCCTGAAACACTGGGACGCACTCACACTACTCAGGCTTCACACCTCTACTATGTGCTACAATCTGCCTGTGACAGAGAGACCGGGAGAGAGAGAGTGATAGACAGCAAGAGGCCGAGAGAGGGAGAGATAAACAGCGAGAGACAGAGATAGTGGGAGACAGCAAGATGAAGGGGGAATATGGATGAAGAAGGGAAGAGATGGGGGAGGGCGACAGAGCGGAAGAAGAGAGTGAGATGGAGAGGGGAAAAGAGGGAAGGGGGCGGGGCAGAGTGAAGGGGGCGGGACTACGTTTGACAGTGGGCAATGGGGAAGTCTGAGCAGGGCAGGGGGAAGGGGGCGAGTCTGAGCAGGGCAGGGGGAAGGGGGCGAGTCTGAGCAGGGCAGAGGACAGTACAGGATACGGACCTTGAAGGAGGCAGACAGGAAGGCGTAGAGCTGGCTGAAGGTGGGCTTATACAGCAGGTACTTGTGGGGGTTCTCTCTCTTAGCCGGCTTCTCTGTGGGCTCCTGCAAGGATGCACAAGACACTCAGTATACAGCGCTCACAAGGTAATTTGTGGTATTTATGAAGCAGTAATAAAGGCAGTTTGGTGTATTTATAAAGCAGTAATAAAGGCAGTTTGGTGTATTTATAAAGCAGTAATAAAGGCAGTATGGTGTATTTATAAAGCAGTAATAAAGGCAGTTTGGTGTATTTCTAAAGCAGTAATAAAGGCAGTTTGGGGTATTTATAAAGCAGTAATAAAGGCAGTTTTGTGTATTTATAAAGCAGTAATAAAGGCAGTTTGGTGTATTTATAATGCAGTAATAAAGGCAGTTTTGTGTATTTATAAAGCAGTAATAAAGGCAGTTTGGGGTATTTATAAAGCAGTAATGAAGGCAGTTTGGATTATTTATAAAGTAGCAATAAAGATAGCAGACTGCATGTATAAAGCAGTAGTTACTGAGTGCTCCCTCACCAGTGAGCCTGGCTTGGTGTTCTGTGTTGCCAGAGTGATGGGCTCTCGTTCCAAAGCCTGGAGCATGCGGAACATATCGATGGTCAACTCACTGAACTTCACCTGAGAGACAGAGAGAGACACAGACATCACAGCACTGCCACGCTCACGCAGACACGCACGTGTGCACACATACAGGAACATGCATGCACACGCACACACCTGAGAAACAGAGACATCACAGCATTGTCTCGTTCTCTCACTCTCTCACACACACACACACACACACATACACCCCTTAGATACAGAAATCACAGTGCAGTCACACATGCGCACACTGTACAAACACATACACACACACACTATTATTACAGTAGTTAAGCATGCAATCTTAAACATTAACAATATCAACAGGCCAGAAGTGGAAGCGTACCTGGTTGCTGCAGTTGCCAACGATGAGGGCGTCTGACAGAGCGAGCTGACCAACCACCATTCCCTGCTCTAGCTGGGGCACGCCCCCTTCCAGCAAACGATTGGATGTGATCACAATGGCATTATTGTCATTCAGCACCATTACTGGATCCGCCTAGACACACACACGCACACGCACACACACACACACCCACACACACATACCACACACACGGAGTGGTGTTTTTCAGCAGGGACACACTCTTTTTCTCTTCTTTATTTTATTTTTAAGCTTTTTTAACGCCCAAGCCAGTGGGGATCACTGGAGCATGACGAGACAATGTCATCCCAGCCAGCTGAAACCTTGCCATCCCTGCCAGCCCTGTGTGACTCAAGAGCCAAATTTAATGCACCCTCAGAAAATAGAACAGGCGTGACAAAGCACAATACTGTGGCAATGGTATTCTGTCCTTGGGCATGCTTGGTCATGAATATTCATAAACTGTGACATCACAATGGACAGCTGTACAGTTTGGAACTAGAGGGCACGTAATGAATACAGAGGGTGATCGGCTGTCTGGTTAGTGATGTCTCTCACCTCCACAAAAGCAGCCACTTCCTGTAAAACCAGGTTCCACTCCAGCTGGTCCTCTGTGTTAAAGCGATGAGTGTAATCTTCTATCTCATCTGACAGCTCCTGCACACAGACAGACAGACAGACAGACACACACACACACACACACAAAAATGAAGGCCCATGCGCACAAAGATGCACACAAAAAATAAATCAGTCATGAGTCACATGACACAAGGGCCTCATATTTTCAAAACTGTAAAAAAATAAGAAAAAAAGCCTCTGTCGTCACCTTAACCAGCACCTTCACCAGATCCATCTTATTGAGCAGGAGGCAGACCACGATGTAGCGAGCGTAGTACCTCAGCTTCTTCACCACTAACTCAGGCCTGGGAGGCCAGCGGAGGACAGGAGGTAGCAAGAGAGGAGGAGGAGCAGGAGGAGGAGGAAGGACCAAGGAGGGAGAAAAAGAAGAGACAGTGTTGAGGAAGAACCCGCAAAATTGAAACGGGGAGAGTCAAAGCCAAGACCTGCCGTGTGACAAGATCATATCAACCAGCCAATGAGAATGCAGGAAACACGAGGGGTTGCGAGAACTCAAAAACTCAGTGAGATGCTCACATACACTCGACACAAACACTCGAGCCCGCCCTGTGGGCGTGGCCATGGACACACCTGGTCTCACCTGTCCTCCTTGTTGACCTGGAAGTAGTAGGAGCGCTGGCGGATGGCGGAGTAGAAGGAGAAGGCCTCGTTCAGGTAGCTGGTCTCAGAGGTGCGGAGGCTGCACACACACAAGCACGCACAAAAACACTTACCGGACCAGCCATATAAACACAGACACACAAGCACTTAAACACCAAACAGGCACGGGGAAAATATTCAGAGAACATCTATTTTATTCCATATTCTGATTAACAGTACAGTGATAGCAAAGCCTGGCCCACCTTGGTTAGACAAACAATTTGCCAGTTTTTTAGGAAACACGGCTGTAATCATGCAACATAGCCAGCTACCGCATGAGATAATTGAATTTTTGATGACAAAGCATTAATGTTAGCACTTATCTCGTGAACTGGAAAACCGCCCATTTGTACTCCCATTCACAAAAGGCTGAAATAAGTTAAATTTAATATTACATTAATATAATATATACAAACTAGCTAGTTGGGGTGTACAGAGATGCCACAATTTGTATCTGTACCTGTATTTGCTGAATGATAAAATTACTTGTATTTGTTCGAGTATATGGATAGAAACAGGACGTGGGTGTGGTTTAAACTGGAAGAGACAAAATGTCAAGAGGGAAACATTTCTAGCTTCACATACACTATGATTGATATCCATCATATACTTCAGCATTAAGACAGGTGCACAGTAAACTTTTTAGTGTGTGCCTTCAGATAGCCCTCATTTAAAGACAAAACACACCAGCGGGTCACACCTAGCAAGTTTTAAACACTTGGAAAAGGGCTGGAAAAGACATTTAAATGATATAAGAGTCATTTCTCTATGACCTACAGTAATGGGGATATGGCAAGTCAAATTCACCGAGTCACGCTAATTAGTCCAAAATTAATTAGCCCATACCCCCCAGATTAACAATCAGAGACAAGTGTAATTTTGGCCCCAGTGGTTTCTTCTAAGACCAAATCCACAAGCCAAATCTTATTAAAATTTGTGATTATGCAGTCCAAAAGTGTGTTGAATTGACCCGGACTTACCCACATGTAAATGACATAACTGCAATGTGACCCTAACCAGAATAAGGACCCATTATTCGGAATGTGGAGTGCATGTAACCGTGGCCACTGTGACTGTGATGCAGATGAAGAAGGCAGGATCTTACTAGTAGTGGTAGTACAGCTGGCCTATTTTGGAGGCAACCTCCCCGATCTGCCACCTCTTCAGCCCATACCGACTGTCCAGTACCTGCCTGTGAAGACACACACACACACACACACACACACACACACACACACAGAAACACACACATGGGCGCACACACACACAGACACAATGTAGCGGTTACTTTCCCCCCCAGGGATACAGTTAATATTGAGCAACAGTGGACTGTCTCCCCCATCTCTCCCTCTCTCTGACCAGTTCCCAGAAGGCAGAAAGCATAAATCTCTAGTTCTAGAGTGAATGATCTTCTTTACATTTTCCTTCCCTCCCCAGGGCTGAGGGGGGCACCCAGTCTTTTTGAGCCAATCAGAAGAGTGAAAAGCCCAGACTGGAGGCACTGAGAGGGTTGTGGAGAAGCAGAAAGTGCTAAGCACACTGGCTTAGCCAGCACTAGGGCAGGGCTTCGATTAAGGGCGACAGGCCTGGAGAAACGGCAGCCAATCACCGCCTGGACCCCAGAGCTGAGCTCACCTGTGCTGCTGCTGGAACTTCCACAGCTTGGTGTAGACGTCAAAGGTTCGGCCGAAGTAAGACTGCCACTGTTTGTGCCCGTACTGCGGCAGGTCCCTGAGGGGGAGAAGGGGGGCACACCGTCAGAAACATAGCCACAACCACACCTATATGTCCAGCAATGAATTCTGGGTCCTCCTCCTCCCTTTCATGGCAGCATGCAGCTCTGTCAACAATAATACTTCATTTAAACAATTAATAACAGGACTGGTCTATGCAATTATTGCTTATAACAATAATAAATAACCGTATTCTGCTACAATAACTGTACCTTCTGCCAGAACCACACAGTCCCTATCTCAGATCCGGAGTCTGAGGTAAACAAGAGGGCAGTGAGAGAAAGAGGGAGGAAGGGAGCGGTAAAAAGCAATGGAGAGAGAGGGAGAGACAAAGAGACTATCTTCCAAGAGACCTTTTCTCCGTATCACTGAACCAGTCCAGCTTTCCCAGCACACAGTAACCTAGTCAGCGCAGTCTTTTTGTACGAGGCAAGTTTTACAGCGCCTACCACCCACCCTCTATAAGCGCTCAAGTTAAATTCACTTCCCACAATTCCAATGTCCAATGTTCATTTGGTGCCACTACTGCCTGTCGGAAAAACGTTAGATAAAAAAGATAATGTTCTGCAAAAGAGGACAGAATTCCTGAAACATTCAATTGATAATAAGGCATTTGTAAATTAAATTTTTGCCAATAATATTAGCATGGGTAAGAAATATGATTTAATTAATAATTTTGAGTATGAGGGAAGATTTGGAAAGTCTGATGATCTGCCTAGCAACAGACATGAATAAGAGTGAGGGGACAGTGTGTGAGCGTGTTTCTGTCAGAGAGAGCGTGTGTGTGTGTGTGTGTGTGTGTGTGTGTGTGTGTGTGTGAGACTGTGAGTGTGAGTGTGTGTGTATGTGAGTGTATGAGTGTGTGTTGGTGCGCATGCGTGTGTATAATGAGTCAGACAGTGATGACGTGATGCTGTGGGTTCTGCCTGCCCGAGTGGAAGTGGAATGTGTCCTTTCTTCCCAAAAAATTAAAAAAACAGTTCCAAGCCCCATCGCCATCTCAAACCGTTCCCATGGCAACACATCAGGAGACCGCAAAGACAAGGGGAAACACAATACACTGAGCCTGGGAGAAAAATATTACACTTACAACAACAGAACCATCCACATGTTCATGCACACACACAAATACATATCACACACATGCATGTTTGCACAAACACACACAAGCATACGTATTCACGCTTATTTACAAACACACACACACACACACAAGCGCGCGCACAAACGCGCACACAAACATGCACGCACGCACGCAGACACAGTACTTCTCTCACTCATTCTTCACTGCAGAACACAGAAGAGACAGAGAGGAACCTGATGAACAGACGGTAGGTTAAGCAGGGCTGAAAATGTGTAAATCAGCTCTCCCCAGTCCCCCACCCCACTCCCCCACCCCCGTGCCCATCCTCTGATTTACAGCTGGGCTCCTTCCGGGGGAACAGATCTTCCGGGGATTAATCCTGTTGGAGGAGATGGGGATTTAATGGTGCATGGAATGAAATTAAACAGCCGGAAGCCTCTCCCCCACAACCAGCGAGGTCACCTGGGGTGAGAGGCACAGATCATATCAGCACAGTCTGAGCGTGAATGTGTGCACACGCATAATTGTGTGTATTTGAGCGTAGGTGTTTTAGGGAGCGTGTCTGTCCCCTAAAGTACGTGTATGAGCATGTGTATATGCGTGTGTGCACAAATGTGAGCATATGTTTCTGTGGACATGCGTTTGTGTGCACTTATGTATGGGCATCTGTGCATGCGAATGTGTGTATGTGTGCGTGTGCGTGTGTCTATGTGTGCATGTGTGTGTGTGCGTATGTTTATGTGTGCATGTGTGCATGCGTGTGTGTGTGTGTGCATGTGTGTGTGTGTGTGTGTGTGTGTGTGCGTGTCAGTAGGACACTGCCAGATGGGGTTATTCATCAGACTGGTAACCTCATGTCAAAACCAGGAGACTGTGCTGCAGGAGGAGTATTCTTCCCAGCAACAGTCAAACCTTGCTCAAAAATGGTCAAAATGCACCAATTCTAATCTTCTACTTAATAACTGTAAAATATATAACTGTAGTTGTATTTTTTAATCGGCTCCTCTGATTTTTTTGGAATCTCTAAACCAATATAATACATTTTCAGAAGACGCATCAAATCTGCAAAACGGAAAGCAGACAAACTTTCAGTGTTAAGAATATGGAGCCGAGAATCTGGTAAGAGTCTTGTAGAACCCGCAATACATACACAGCTGGATTTCCACAAATGTAACTCTGTGTGACCTCTGACCCCAGTGACCTGTAAGGTCACTCATCCAGGGGCGTGACAATGACATAGGACACACCCCGTGAGCACTGCAGTGAAAGGGGGGGGGGGGGGTGGAATATCCCAAATATTCTGTTCCTAAGCCCCTTCCTACTCTAGCCTTAAATCCCTGTCTGGAGGCTGGGAGATAAAAACGCAGTCTGAACAGGAAGTGAAAAATAAAATAAACCCCTGAAAGCTGAAGTTTGAGTCCACGGGCGCTCTGAGGACGAGCCGGGTCTGAGCACGCTCAGTCAGCATCACGCCCGCTCCGGCTGTCTCACGCTGCAGACCTCACACAGCAAGACTGACCGATGAACTGCGATTGCACCACATGAACCCCGCCATCGACTGCCCCACAGAAAACACAAACACAAACACTAATGAACTCACACACATACACTCATGCATCAGACTTTCTCTCAAGCATACACACACACACACACACACACGCACATTCTTATACACACACCAGACTCTCACTCTCAATGAGTAAACCACACACAGACAAACACATTTTCATTCCCTACGAACAATTTTCTTTCATTTTCTTGCTTGCACACGTACACTGGAACACTCTTAGATGGTAATGTACAAACATAGAGACACAGAGAAATAGACAATAAAGGCTAATGCAACAAACATGTGCTGAAACACACACATACAAACACATATGATGCACATAAACACAAGGCTTTTGCTGAGACAATGACAAAAATGGACAAATACTACATTTATTGCACAGATAGCCGCATATAACATACTAATGTACTCAAATGCTATTGATCAGCATTATCATTTACAACATATTAATCATGTTTGCATTTGGATTATTACTACTGTTACGGTTACCATTCATTCATGGCATTCTGTTTATTTCTGTCTTAACACATTATTTCACAATATATTAGAACAAGCAGGAATGCCAGCATATTGAAATAAGATAGAGAGAGAGGGGAGAAAATGGGGAGACAGAGGAGAGAGAGAGAGAGAGAGAGAGCAAGAGATACAGCCTGCAGCAAATGACATACTCAGACTATAAACAGACTTGCTAAAAATGACTGATTAACTCCAAAGCAACCCAGCAGCCATGAAGAAACGTCTGATGTGACCATTTCTGCTTTCCTTTTTCATTTTCTAATTTTCTCTAATCGAGAAAAACAAACACATAACCCTGGGTTAATTTGGGCAGAATCCAGAATCGGAGCTAAAATGTTCTGAAATAAATTAAATATGGATAAAGTGTTGACTCAAGTCAATATATTAAAAAATCCATTCTACTCATGGGAGTCTAGGGGTCACATTTAATTAATACAGAAGAAAGGCACAGGAAAAAAAATGTAATTGCAGACAGAAGAGAACACCAGATACAACAGAATCTTTATCTTCTGTGGCAGTACTATCAGAACTGGGCCCTGGCGGAAAACCTTAAAAGAATCAGATTTTCTAATGGAGGCTGCACATTATAAGGCATTAACAATAGACCACCCCCTTAACTGTGCCATATATCAGTATGGCAATCAGAACAGCAGAGCTTCAGTACGGCAGAGAACGCAACGAAGGAACGAGGAGAGAATTCCGTGCCATAAAAGTGAGCAACAAATCATACCAGCTACAATCCAGTCCAAACTCAGCGATGATACCGCTTCATTCGGCATAACTAATTTAGCGAAAAACACACGCAGACATTGGATATCCAATGATCACAAATTCACAATCACGCAAAAATAATCCCTGAAATGATGGAAGAAAATAAATATAAAAAATCTGATTAATAGAGTCAGAGGTTGCTACATTATTCCTAGGTTCTGGAAAAGCATAAGAGATTCTCCTACACGCACAAACATGCCAGCACTGCTAAGCAAGGGAAACATAAAGAGCGGATCAAATTATTAAAACAAACCAACGTGAAACCTGAAGGACTGAGATAACGAGTAGGAGGCCATTTCAGAGGACATGGGTCCAGGGTTGACCACGCAGCTTTCAGTGTGACCGTGTAGGAAACAGACGGTCAGGCAAGGCAGTGAGACGGACGGACGGACGGACGCACCTCAGGCCGTTGAAGAGCTGCTTGGACTTGTCCAGCAGGTAGCAGAAGTCTGTGACCGTCTTCCTCTCGCCCAGGGGAATGTCATCATCCAGCCCCGCCCCCGTCATGGCGGCAGGTTCCCTCCGCTCAGTCCTGCGCGGGGACACATATACTGTATAAGCATGGATACACACACACACACACACACACACACACACACACACATATATGCACACACACACAAGCACACACACACGCACACACACACACACGCACGCACACACGCACACACACACACACACATATATGCATACACACACACACACACACACACACACACACACACACACACACACATATATGCATACACACACGCACACACACACACAGATATGCATACACACACACACATACACACACACACACACACATATATGCATACACACACACACACACACACACATATATGCATACACACACGCACACACACACACAGATATGCATACACACACACACACACACACGCACACATATATGCATACACACACGCACACACACACACACACACACACAGATATGCACACACACACACACACACGCACACACACACACACACACACACACACACGCACACATATATGCATACACACACGCACACACACACACACACACATGCACGCACACATACATGGATACACACACGTGCACACAAACGTACACATGCATACATACACATGTATGTACGCAAGCATACACACACGCACACACATATGCATGCATGGACATACACGCACACAACATACACATGTACACCCACACATACACAAACAAACACATACATACACGTATTCATACACACACACAAGAGAAAGAGGGGGAAGGAGTCTCTCAAATTTCTGTTCATTCTGATCTTATGAAACTGATGCGCATTCAGTAGTCTACAGTGTACAGTTAACTGAGTGTACACAGAGAGTGAGCGAGTGACTGTGCACAGTGAGTGTGAGAGGGTGAGAGTGTGCACATTTTGGGTGAGAAAGTGAGACGGTGTGAAAGTGAGAGTGAGATGGTGAAAGGGTGCATGGTTCTTAGATCTGCATCGGTCTGACACTGCTCCCTCTAGGTGAGCCTCACCCTAGTCTCTCAGCAAAACTGTTCCTGTCTGATCTCATGGAACAGGAAGGAGGCCGCAATGAGGGAGAATTTGGCAGGATCTGCCCACCATATGCCGCCAGGTTAGAGGAGGAGGAAGCAGTGCTGTCTGGAGTTTGGCTAACGTGCAAGAAAACCGTGCCCGGGAAAGGAGGCTCGAGAACACCACAGAAACCTCACTCTGCAACGTCTGCTCACTGAGAGGATTCACATAGTCACAGCACAATGGTACAGCCAACAAACCAGCGACAACATCAGTGTGGTAAAACCAACAATCTCATGTGAGAGGGGCAAACAGAGAGAGAGAGAGAGAGACCATGACACATGAGACAGAAGAAAGGACAGATGGACACACCACACTCCTTCCAACTGCGTCCATAAGAAAGCGCAAGCATATACATACACACGCACGAGCATGTGCGCCTGCACATTTCCATACACACAAATGCTCTCAAAAAAATGAATCGTTGGATTTACTTGATAAAACTATGGACAGTGGCTTCACGCAATATCATTAAGTATATGCAAAGTTCTACTTAATCAGTTGCATATACTTAATAATACTGTGTAACCACTGTCCATAAGTTTATTAAATCAAGAAATTAATTTTCTTTGAGTCTGCATACAGACACATACACACACCCACAAAACACACATGTACACACAACGACACACACATGCACGGATACACAGATGCACACACTCTCCCACACAAACACACTAACAAACACACACATGCATGGACACAGAGATGCACACTCTCCCACACAAACACGCACTAACAAACACACACATGCATGGACACACAGATGCACACACTCTCCACACAAACACACACTAACAAACACACACATGCATGGACACACAGATGCACACACTCTCTCACACAAACACACACTAGGTCAGGAACGGGACTCTCAAACTCTTGTTCTCCATGCATTAGTGCATTCAGGTGATATGGCTAAAGAAGCAAACTTCTAGCAGGGCTTATATCGAGCCAGCTCATACGTGAATAATTTATTCTTCTGGCAGAAAAAGGCTGTGCTTCACACAATGAAACTTCATGGACTCGCCATTAGTATTAGTGCTATTATTCATGCTGTATTTAGCAGCTCTGGCCTGCCAAGCTTTTTCAGAGTTAATATGAGCAAATGTTTTGTGTTAGTATTTCTTAAAGCAGCCAGACTGCTGTAACCTGGAAGTACACACACACACACTGCGTATGTGCACACGCGCACATACATATAACCCCACACATGCAAGAGCGCGCACGCACGCACGAGCGCACGCGCACACACGCACACACACACACACACACACACAGTGTACGTGCACACGTGCACACAAACATAACCACACACACACACACACGGGGTATGTGCACATGCACACACACACAAACCCTACGCACACACATACATGCACATTCTGACACATATTGGCACGCATACATTTTTATCGACTCAGTAACATAGTCTGACACTTTAATATGAATAATACTGGCCCAGTGTTGACTGACATGAGGATGAGAGAGAGGATGAATCCAGCAACTACCCTCTTCCCCAGCTGATGTAAGAGCTCTCTCTCCCTCCCTGCTTTCCTCTCTCTATCTCTGCCTCCCTCTCACCCTCTCTACCTTCCTCTCTCCCTCTGTGCCTCCCTCTCCCCCTTTCAGCCTCCTTCCCTCTCTCTCTCTCCCTGAGAGGAGGGAGCCGTTGCACCCAGGCACACTCTGTGTGGAGAGGAACAGCTTCTGTGCACAAATGAGACTGACCCATTTACTCTGCCTTCAGGAGAATGCATGAGCACCACTGCGCCAGAGAGTCTGTCACAACATGCAGGGGAAACCCCGACCGTGTGAGTGTGTGTGTGTGTGTGAGAGACTGTGTGTGTGCATGTGTGTATGGCCATAAGAGTAAGTGTGACCAGAATTCCTGAAAGAAATTGTGAGATTCACCCAAGCGCCTCAGGGAATGCACTGGGGGAAAAATCTCCATGTGTCATGAGGATTTTTCAATGAATGGCTTGAAACTAAACACGTTGCTACATTGACTGAACTGAAATGGAACTGACCACCGAACCCGGAGTTGCGCATTAATAGATCCGCCCCAGTCCTCCTCTGTACAAACGCACACCAAATTCACACACATGCATCAAATCCAACCCTTTAGAGTGAACGACATCACACATTGGTCTCCACCCCATGCTATAACAGAACGGCATGCAAGCAGTCTAGCTCAATAGCAGCCTTCACTGACTGGCTGTACAGCATGTGTAGTCACTGTAATACAATTCCCATCAAGTGCCTCAAAGGCATTGCAAAGACTATGCAATGAACTATGGGAGATGGAGGGAAAGGAAACACTGACATGGCAGCATACACTCTCTTTGAAGGTAAAGTTTCAAAGGCAATTACATCGTTTTGGCATGCGGAATTGCTTGATTCCCAGAGGACAAGTACCCAAACATGTAACCTCTGAGATAATGACAAAGACCCAAGTGCATGCAAATCTAGGCTACATTTTTATTTTTATTTTTTTAGATGAAACAGGAGGTCTTCCCAACTATGTCATCAGGTGCAATTTGTCTCCATCTAAGAAGCACTACCCAGCAGGTTGTTACACATATCCTCTCATAGTAAAATAACATATACATATTTTTGACGTTTTTGGATAAATTTTTTACTTCAGAGTTATGCTACTTGCTCGAAGTCTCCCCCAATTACAAAACGCATCGCCCGATGTAATTCTGTTTAAAGGAAAACATAGTGGAGCCCTTGACAAGGACATGCGGGGACATACATTTTAACCGGCATAACCCTCTACAGAAGTACCCTTCATGTTACAAAACATATTAACATTAAAAAAAAACATTTAATGGTATTTCAAATATGACAGAGCAAAATATATGGTCGCACAGACAGTGGCGAACCCACGCTGTCACACATTTGGGTAGCTCGCGCGCTGTCAGGAGGTTGAACCTCCTCTGTCTTGCGCGGCACCGAGCCTATACTGACTGAACCCGACAGGGCTCTCTCTTCGCCGTGGCTAGATCCCATGTAGCCTATATGTACGACGGAAGGTACTGTGGATCCCAGAAACAAACACTGCGATATGTGAATGTTGTGCACATTTGCACTGGTTTTGTAAAACACACACAAGCTCAAGATATAGGGGACACCGAAAAAACATTCCATCTTTTTGTCAAAATAAATAAATAAATAAATAAATAAATAAATAAATAAATAAATAAATAATACGGAGGTCCGGTGTCACATTCAGTCCCCAAACACAATTCTAATGAGAATGCATGAGTCTTCAACGACCACGGTTTGTAAATAGGCACGAGCCTTCAGAGCAAGCCAAAACGCATTTCCATTGTGCATTTCCAATGTTCATTCGAATACACACAAAGGAGCGCATGCACATAGTTCGGCTGCTTCCCATCTTCCACATGAGATAATTGTCTATTATTCCAAAAAAAAAAAATAGAGTTAATGTAGCTTATACATAGCTTAATGTCATTTGACCAGAATATATACATACATGCTCATTTACCTTCAGGCAAACAATGTAATGTAGCCTACACGTCTCTATTTGCAAGGAAAGTAGGCTACATGCGACTCTCGCTTTCTATTTATTAATATTTTAAATTACCGTTAAAACATACAATTATCTTAAGTAATTTCATTTGTAATCGGTCATTAAAACGCACATGTAAAATACTGCTTCAAAGACCCCTGAAAAAATATTCAGAGTGAGTTATTTATTTGTTTACTTATTTATTAGCGATAAGCAGGACACATCGACACTCCTACTTAGATAAATTGACTATTACTGTGGATCAATGCTTTAATTTAACTGCCAAGTCCGCCCATTCCGTTAAAATAGGTTGACTGTCATGTAACGTGCAAGATGGTGAATTGTGGCAAACAGACGTTACTCTAACTCCATAGGCTACGTACCTCCTGTAGCAGCAGTGTCCAAATGCCGGCAGCTTACTGTCATACAACCCATCAAAAAACATGACCACCACACCTTTCCGAGCGACCAGTTACTAGCTTACTGAGGTTGTAAAAACTGCTAAAGCAAAAAAAAATATTGATAAAATAGACCACTTACCGCTTTTCTGGAACTGCTTCTATTAACTGGTGCGTGCCCCTTCGAATCCAGTTGCAAGAGCAGGGCGACGTCTGCTGCCAATTTGCCTGATACTGTATAACATAAATGAATGACAGTTGCGATTTGAAAGCGTCTGTAGGACAAAAAAATACCGAGACTAAACCCCTATGGACACGGTGTTCTGTACTCATCCACACCAATTGCGGAGCCTATTTCGCTGTCAGCGACACAAGGTAGCTTGATGATGTAGGCTACTGCTGCACGGAACCAGGTACGGTGTCGCCAGTTAAGTTGAATCTCCCCCTCAACTCAGCTCATTCGAGTTCTCACTCTGCATTACCGTATTCGGCCTGCGAGATTAAAATACAACAAAGGAACAAGGCAAGGCGGTTTTGGAAAAGACCATCTGCCGTCTGCAAAACTACGTAAATGCACTTATCTAATATCTGGAAAATAACGCTAGATTAGATCATTGATGGTTGCTAGTTATGGTAGCGGGAAAGCTATCTAAGAATTCTTATAACTTGATAATTAAAACTAAATCATGTGTTGTCTAGGCCACTCGCATGCGCGGATTTGTCATTTAAGATACGCACCTTGCCAAAATGTTTAAGATAGATATAAGTATGTACGCTTCAAGTATGTAGCTAACCAGAAAGCTAACAACCGTGGCGAGATAGCAATCTCGCCTTGTTGCAACGTACAAGGTTAGCAAGCAGACAAGCTACTTTCCCATAGACTATGTGATTTTACTCGCCTGCTCAAAACAACTGTATCCAGACCAAGTGGGAAACGCATATTTGGAATAGAGTCACGGCACCCAATGAAGTGTCGGTCGCACCTTCACATGAAACTTGCCGTTTATTACATCTCCGTGAATTAGCGGCGAACTTAAAAAAAGCTGGTAGCAGCCCCGTCTAGTTATTGCTGCAAGGAACTCAACTTTAGCACACCCACATTCCACGTCTGGCCAACTGAACTAGTCTCGCCGGTGGGTTCAAAAGACGTCACGCCAAACTGCGAATTTCATTCGCCAAAAGGCTTGTCGGTAAAGCCGGATGAAGTCACATCATTTCCTCGCGCGCTGTCAATTGGACACAGAAAGGTAAACGGCGTTAGTGCCTCAGCGCCAATACAAGGTAAATACAGTTCAGGATTTCAATACTCAAAACCGTGCTTTGTCGATCAATATCATCAATAGCATCATTCAGAAATACATTACAAATATTTTATGATTGACAGAGAAATGCAAATAAATAGCACACATGCAAAGTTAATAATAAAGGATTTTATTTTCAATATTTTAATAGGTATGTAGGTTGCAGTCTCTACAATAATAAAATACAACAAATCTGAGGAAAAAAACAAAATCAATAGAATTATTTGAATGTACAAATTCTTCACAGCCAAATCTGTCCCATTCACTGTGGTGTCTGCTCTGACCCCTGCCCCATATACAGAATTCATAATAAGACTTCAAAGATCCCCCGTTTGTGGGGGTAAGCAGGGGTGTATCAAGTTTTGGTGTAAGAACACAGATGGCACAGAGTCCTTTGAAACAACACGTGACAGCAGAACTGGGCAGCAGATAAAAATATGAAGACCTAAGGAATCATAGGACTGTGTGTTTCACCATTCCTAAATGCCAGGGACCAAAACGATAACTCATAAAAGCTGATTGACAAGTGGAAATAAAAAAAATCTCCCCTCAAAGTTATTTTTTTTTTTTTAAAAAGGAAGGGGGGCTCTGCAACAAACCACATTTTTTCAAGTGAGGAACAAAGGTGGTGAGTTTGCATAAAAAAACCATGATACAATTGCTTAAAAAAGATACTCAGAAGGAAAAAAAAGACAGGTGAGGCGAGAGAGGGGAGAGAGGACAGGGGAGGGGCCGCGGGGGCGGAGCCATGTGCTCAGAGGAAGTAGGGCGTGGTGGTCCGGGGCGGGATGACCCTCTCGGAGTCAGGCACGGCGCGGAACAGCTTGGGCTCCCGCGTGTTGACGTCCTTGAACACCATGATGGAGGCGATGTTCCCGCAGCGGTAGCAGTAGTTGGGCGCCGACCACACCGTCACCAGCTTCTCGTCGAACATGAACTTGTAGCCCTCGTGCACCAGCTGGTGCGCCCTGCAGATCAGCTTCAGGTTGTTGATGTGAACGAACTCGGGTGCGAGAGACAGAGAGAAAACAAATTAGAGAATGTTTCCTTTCAAAATTCTGACTACACCCAAATTCTCTGAACTTGCCTGAAACCGAACAAATTCAAATCCACAGGGGTGAGGAAGAGCGCTGCACATATTACAGTGAGCAATATGGCCCGACCTGCCGTAGTCTATGATCACAGCTGACTCTCCCAACCCGTTAAAGGGACAATTCATCCCTCCGGGAGTGTCTTTCGACCTTTGAACAGCAGCTCTCCCAAGTTTGAAGAGCACTAACACTGTAGATCATGTTTTTTTGTTTTTTGTTTTTTAAAGCTGTAAACAAGTTTAGTTGCTAAACAGCAGTTGCTAAACAATGCCTAGTTTGACAGTTTGATCTGCGTTTCATGAGGCAGGAGCAGCTATGTTGTACAAATTTACTTGCACACTTTATGCAAATGACATGGACACACGCCTGCTCCACCCACCTCAGGAAGCGTTTTTCAAAACGGTGTAATAAGCAGAGCCAGGCTTAAACAGTGAGCGCAACTACTCTCTAAGGAATATTTATGCAATCAGACCAACAAAGAGATTTTAAAAATTAATAAAAATAAAGGAATGCTGTTTTTTTGTGTGAAAATGAGTAATAGGGGGCTGCTGGATGGCTCAATCGGTCACGGCACCACCCTGGTACATGGATGAGCCTCTTAGCCTCGGACTGAATCCGGACGCTGTCAGCGGTGACTGTGGCCGAACATGAAATTGCTTAGAGCATCCTGCAAGGTAGGGGGGGGTACATTCGATTAGGAGCCCACGTTTGTCGCTATCTAGCGACCCCTGCTGGTCAATCGGGCACCTGTGTGCTGCATGCTAAAGCCGTATGTGAAAGGTCTTCCCTCATCTCTTCACTGTATTCTGAGTTTAGCTGTATTCTGTAGTTTTGAACAGAAGCAGCTGGGCAGCACCCGGTGCTTCAGAGGACAATAAGAATGTCTACGCTCTCTCAAATCAGCAGAGGGGTTCATGCATGAACGTGGCTGCAGTTGCAGACAATTGGCCCTTCCAAATTGGGGTGGGAATTGGACATGCTCAGCCCCATGTGGGTGGCAAAATTATTTTTAAAATAAATAAAGTATATATTTAAAAAAATCTAATTTACAATAGACTTGTTACCAAAATGAAGGTGGCTAAGCAACCACACATGCTACATCAGAAGCAGGGGAAACACGGTCAGCTGCAGGATGCCAAGTCATAACTAACAGTGCGTGATACCCTTGAAATTGAATTGCCTAATTAACCAATGCAGAAGTACACAATCCACAGCAGGTCTGGGCGACATATCATAACAATAAACACATTATATTACCGCAATAATAAATGCATTAATAATCATCCTCGCTGTGCAACAAATCACCTTTTCTTCTCTCTTTTATTCTATAATCAATAATATTTTCAGTAATTATCGTTACGCAAAATCAGCCTCATCCACAGTCGCTTGAAGAGCAGAGGCTACAGGACAACAGTATACTGGCCACTAGCCGTTACGATCATGGGGACGGGGGAGGACATTGGACTCTCCCTCCCTCCAAAGCACAACCCCACCCCTTCTACACCTTCAAAGACACTGATTGGATGCGTTCCTTGAGGGCGGGGACATGTATGTGAAATGGCAGGAAGCCAGGGGGACGCCCTCACCTCATTGGTGACCTTGGCTCCAAACAGCCAGCCAGCGCCCCTGGGGCTGATGGCCCAAGTGTCCACGTCCTCCGGGTCGGACCAAACCAGGTCGCAGAACGCCCCCTTGTGGGGGATTTCCTGGTTGCGCTCGATGGTTCGGATCTGGTCCAGGGTCTTGATGTCGGGAGAGAGCCCGCCGTGGACGCACAGGATCTGCTCGTCTATGAGCTGCGGAGGAGCCGGAGATGTGTAGAAACACACACAGACACACACGTCAGAGGGGCCTCCCTTGACCCTCAAACTTTCTCTAATCATGGTGCTTGAGTTCCAGGACAGCCGACTATGCAAACAGTAGAACTCAATCCAGGATTTCTTGTTTGTTAATGATGAAGTGTTCCAATTACCCTGTTCTTCTATCACTGCTGTGCATATAAATCTGGAATGCACGTATGTAGTGACCAAATCAACTGGGGGGGGGGGTGTAAATGCAATATAAAATTGAGAAAACGCTAAAGTAATAAGGCAGGCATCGATTCAGTTGCAGTCTGCAATTGCTGTGCTTTAGGGGAGGAAAAAACAGCTAATGCTAGCCAGGGAACTAAATTACTGGTTGTGTATGGGCAGTTCAGGAAGGAAAAGCAGAATGCAGTAGAGGAGGGAATGAAAGCAGGTTCTGTAGTTTAAGCTGACAGACAGCACTCTGTCTTTTTAAGGGCAGGGAGTATGTAAGGCAGTACTCACAGCGGCCACTGTCAGCATGTCGAACACTTTTGTACAGTACCGCCACGCGTTTGCGTTCCCATACTTGGTTTGGCACTCATCTGCAAGCCAATGGGGGAGGGGGGAAGAGAACAGGAAGACAGTCAATCAATCAGAAACTAGGACTCCACAAGACAACCAATCAGAACTCAAGATGGTGGACAATCGAGAACCAGGACTTAAAGCACTGAACAAAAGACCAGGCAAATGCCCACAGCTGCAAAACTCAGCCCAGTATGTTCTTCGTGGTTTATATGGGAAAAGGCTGCTTGCTCCAGAGGGTAGCGAGTTAGGTGGTTCAGTGTGAAATATGCATAAAACTGGCATCATCCGGTTTCCCCAGTTTCCTCCCTTTCGGCACAAAGAAACCTCCTGAAGAGGAAGGAACCTTGGCAGGAATTCAGGCTTACATATATAATAATGGTTCAGATATGATTCATGCAGGAATACTCAAGACATAGTACTGCCTACCCAGCCTGAATGAAAGGCATTAACCTTTTATCCATGTGCCACAGACAAGACTCAAGACTTAAATTAGAGGGACAGTTCACGCTGAGTAGTTTCACTTTTAGTGCATGTTTACATTAACATTGCCACTTTTTTCTTTGCTTTACCAACAACGTACAGAGTCAAACTGAAAATGTGACACTGAACCAAACTGAACTACAAGTTTCTCCAATCATTGCACCGCCGATTCCTGCATTGACTAGGTAAGCTGCCCCTGGATTGGAGCAGAGAGGAAGACAGACAGGTACATAAACATAAATAAATACACCAAAAGGAACAGACAGAGACAGACTGACAGACAGACAGACAGCTGTGCAGATGGGCCGGACGTCCAGGCCTTACCGTAGAAGCCGTAGACCTGTGTGATCTGCCGGCTTTCGTGGTTTCCGCGTAGCAGTGTGATACGGTCGGGCCACTTGGCTTTTAAGGCTAGCAGATACGTGAAAGTCTCTAAGCTGTAGTATCCCCGGTCCACAAAGTCACCCTACCAAAAAAATTAATTGGTTAAAAATAATAAATAAAATACACACCCTGCCACAACCGGCACCTGATGTAAATGTGAGCAACAGTGTGATGCAACGAAGGCCAACTACACCCAAAAATGTTCACCATTTTATGTTCTGGATATACCAATCCAATTGCACAGGCAACATCAATATTTAGCTTCATTTTACACAAGATGAGGAGTGAACCGGTTTCTGTCTTTTCCCCGCTTGCCTCATTTTCCCCAAAAATTCCAGATCACAATTGGGCCAATTAGATAATTAAGAGCAGAGGTTGACATGGTAACCAGAAACAGATATGGCCCTGTCACCCACCCTTGCCATAGATTCAGCACAGTCCCAACACTCCTGACAAACACAGTATGTTCACACAGGCTACCTCTCTGGCATGGCACTGAAACAGCTTTGTGCCAAATCAGTCCATAATGAAGCTAACAGCACCACGAAAAGTAGCCTTTTTAACTAATGCAGGCATAAATAACGTGGTCAATACACACGTTTTTTTCTTTTCCATCATGGACTGTCTTGTAGATCAGTGCTGTCATTTACTACTACATAAATAATACAGAAAAAGCTAAGTGAAAATATTGCCTGTGGCCATTGTAAGTTTGTAAATCAGTAAATGTTGCTTGTGTCACTTCCTTACGTTGAAAGTGAACAAAATACTGTAACACATGTACCATATTTTCAGGCAGCAGCTGAGACATGTCCTTGTTTTACTCGACAAAAAATTAATATGATAATTTATTGTGGTGTCCAGAGTTTACCTCCATACTCACCATAAAAATATAGTTTGTGTCTGGAACCTGCCCTCCTGTTCTGAAGAGCTCACACAGGTCATAAAACTAAGAGAAAACAGGACAACGCTTTAGGAAAAAGCCTTACTGTCGCATTAAGCAAATGTCTTTAATCGGACACGGATGGAATAATCGGTGTAGGCCTACCTGTCCGTGAATGTCTCCGCATACTGTGACAGGGGTGGACACTGGCTGTACGTTGGATTCCTCTAGTAGTAGGTCGCATACATAGTCACACAATCTCTGCCAGGACAGACAAACAGACGCACACACGCTTAAAGTCAAATCCAAATGAACTGGTGTCACCTATGACTATGAGCGAACGCTGATAGAAGCGTCCTTGTCAATCTGAATTGACAGAAACACCTACTCTATAACATATAGCAAAGTAGCTTAGCCAACTAGCTACAACAGTGCTGACTTATTAAAACATTTGCATACTTCTGAAGCTTGCCGATTTCATTTTACCCAAAGTGACCCAGAGACGTTGAACTTCAGCTAAAGTTCATGAACATTTTAGCGCATCAGGTCCTGTTTAGCGTGTTACTTGATAGATAACCAAACTAAACAATCTAAACATATTTAGATAACTAATATTACTTAACTAACCATCAGGTAAGCCACACGCAACTGGCAACGTTAAGAAATGAATGTCTGGCTTAGAAGTTTGAACGTAACGTTAGGTCAGCAGCTACTGATGTGATACAGCTCGCTCATCACCTGATTCGCCGGTAAACCCATTTAGGCAGCTGTGAAAACTACAAGCTGGGCAGGAAATCTAGATTAAGTTTATTGTGATTAAATGAGTAGTCTATAGCTACGTCCGATAGCTTAGTTAACTAACATTAGCTAGCTAGTTACCTTACTAACGTACGTTAACTAGCTAATGAGGAACTGAAGTTAGCTGGCTAGCCTATGCACTTCCTAATAAAATAACTATCTAAGACTAAGTTAGGCTAGCTAGTCACCCAACAAATTTCATTTGAGTTTTAAAGTTTGACCGACATTTTTCTGATGACAACACACATCATTATCTGAACCTCGGTGAAATATTTAGCTAGCTAGCTAGATTTCGCTTGGTTACTTTCACGAGAAAGACTGTTCTACTTTTGTGTCATATGCTAACATTAGGCTACGTAATGAACTAGGACGGTTTGAAGAGTAACGTTAGCTTGTTAACAAACATGTAGCCCATACGACTAATGCATCTTCACCCTACGTCAGTATCTATTTTATTAAAGTTTACAAGAAGAAAAAAAAAGGTATAAAAAAGTCTGTGCAAAGACAGTTAGGTTGCTAACATTCTGTCGATAGCTATGGCTAGCTCGGAACTCTTGTTCCGCTATGAACAAGTAGCTAAGCCTTGTCAATGATAGATAGCTTAAAGCAACAATTTCGTTTTTGCTGATGAAATTAACCAACCTAGGTATCGTCTAATCAGATAAGTCTGTGCTCACCTTTAAATCGTTTTCTGGTAGATATTTACATTGTCTTGCAATCTCGACATATTTATCCAAGTCTAAGGGCGCCATTTTAAAGACAACAACTGCTACTGGAGGCAAATAGGAACAGGTTTTACGTCACTTCCTTTTCGCCTTTAAGCAAACAAGTTGGACCAGAAATTATTTTTGAACTCACATTATAGTAATGAAATACAGACAGTGTGAGCTTAAAGCTGTCATCTTAATACAAAGAATATATAGAGGTGAAAAATGACACTTCAAAACTGTCCATTTTATGCTGCACCGGACTAAGTAATCTGTTTAACATTATTACAATTATTAATACAGTGAAATTTGATCGTCAGTTTCGGCCACAAGATAGTGCTGTTGCATTACATTTCGTAACATTGCTGACCCATCCACACATACATACTTGGATGCTGCAGCTGTACGACAGAAACTCCAGCGTAACTTCTGTTGATGAACTTTTTAGCAAAACTGATTTTAGCAAGCCTCTGATCAATAAAATGTGTTATGCTTTAGGGAAGATTTTATGAAAGCGTTGCAAAAATGTAACTGCATCTTCAGGGTAACACAATTTCACCACTGTATTCTTAAATCCACAGATTGTTACACCTCAGTGACTTGAGTCCAGAAATTTGTCTTTAAAATGATTAGTTCATTAAAATTAACTTTTTAATTAACTAAAACTATGTTCCTCTTGACCATTACATTCTGAAGCATCTCTGACGACACAAATCTTTGAAACTGCTGCAGCGGTGTTTGCGGTATGCAGGTGGAGGCAGCCCCAAAACCAGCGCCTATGAAGGATGTATCAGGGCTCATGAACTCTGTCTTTAGCCAGCAAAGTTGACGTTGACTCTGATCATTTTACATGTATTGTACAGTGCCAGGCCTTACTGTTACTTTCTGTCACTCTCGCCTTCTCTCTCACTTTCGCTTTCATTGTCTCTTGCAAAGTCATGGTCTTCGCTATCCTGTGCTGTCTTTTCTTCATTGTTATCCCTGTGCTTTGACTCAGTTTCAAAATCACTTGAATCTCAATTAACAATGGCCTGAAAAACATCCTGAACTGATTACACTCTTCCTCTCTGTCAGTGACCTTGGATTATTTTATTTAAACACATTTAAAATATTGGATAATTTCATTTAAATTTCTAATAGTATTATACATGGCAACAACAGTTATTTCAGACTTATTCTCACCAACCGATAAGTGGCACAACAAAAAGTGGACAGAAACCCCCAACACAAATCATCATTACAGGATGACCTGCTCCTAATCGTAACAGGTATCCCACTGACGGATTCACAATTAATTTTATTTTTATATTTGAAATTATAATTCTTATTTTTTTAAATCAAAATAGGTTATTATTCTAACACAAGTGATATAACAGAAAGGCAGACAAATTATTCCACACATCAATTGATATGACTTTATGAACAATTCAATGATGAGAACTCTTAAGTGAATAAGCTGAAAACAAAATGACAACCATAGAAACACAGTGTTGCATTTTTGCATTTTCTCATGTACCTCTCCATCATTGATCATTTAGCCTTTGTGTTATCTTGGGAATGTAAGACATTGACCAGACACTGTCCTGGGCCTTCTGCTGCGCTTGCTTCCACGTCAGTCCCTCTGCTCTGTGTCTCTTCCCCAGGTGGTCTAGGGTCTACCTCTCTTGCGCTTTCCTCGGGGGTTCCATGCTAGAGGCTGCCTGCTAATGTTATTATTTGATCTTCTCCGTGTGTAACCCGCCCAACTCCACTTCCTCTTCCTTAGCTGTGTTTGTATTAGCTTCTGTTTTGTGATATCCCAGAGTCTTTGGACATTAGAGTTGAAAATCCTGAGCTTTGTCTGGGCAATAGAACTCACTCTCCAAATATTCTTCAGGGTGTTGAAGGCTGCTTGACCTTTATTGAGTCTTGCTCTGGCATCATCATCTGTCAACACGTACCATGTTTCAAGATAGATGAATTGTTGAACCTCTGCTAAACTGCATTATAATTTGTGTGGTGGTTTCATTGTTGATTCTCAGGATTTTGGTTTTTTTCTTTTCAGTCTGCAGCTCAGTTTGAGATGATGTTGTTTCCAAGTGGAGCAAATTTTCTTGCATTTGCTGGTGTGTGTGTGACAGTAAAGCCAAATCATCTGCAAAGTCCAGAGGTGGAAGGTCCAAGGGTCTCTCTCCTGCAACTAAGAAATTGATGTGACCCTGGACTTTGCTTCTTAGGTCTTCCAGGTTCTCCTTTCATAACATTGACAGAATCAACCCCTTCCTCACCCAAGCTACTCAGTTACTTGTCGAAGCCCTTTCTCATCTGCACTATTGCAATGCCTTTATTGGCCTGCTAACCGCCGTTTGCCATAAAGCTGCTGCAACTGGTTCAAAATTCTGCTGAATGCCTGGTTTTCAACCTGCCTAAACTCAGTCATGCTAAGCCTGTTTTAACTACTCTTCATTGCAGAAACCCCCATTCAAGTCAAGTCACTTAAACTGGCATACCAAGCTGTGAATGGTACTGCCCCTTCCTGTCTACAAACAATGATCACACCACACACTCCAACCAGATCTCTCTGTTCAGACTCCTCTTGACAGCTGGCTGTCCCATTTCTTTAGAAACTGAGAAGCTACTCCTTTCTGCACCAGCTGTTCTGCGTCCTCACCCCCTACGATGAAATGACCTTCCCCAGTCTGTTGGGAAGGGAGATTCACCAGCTGTTTTCTGAAAATATCTGAAATCCTGCCTTTTCAGATTAAACCTCAGTTTCAACCTTTTTAAAAATGATAACAATACATAATGATTTATTTTGCAGCCAGGGCTTGATGATGGCACATATCCCTAGCTCTGATGGGGTTTGCTTACCATGTTAAATGCAATTTTGTAAGCTGCTTTGGCTGAAGCATGTGCCAAATGAGGGCAGCGGTGCAGTAGGAAGGCCTGTTGCCTCACAGCAAGAAGCTCCTGGGTTCAAATCTGGCCTGGTCTAGTTGTTTAAACTCCTGCTAAGTACACTACCATCTCATCTTCAGCGTGCACACTGTATTGTCTTGCTCACTGAAGCAATCGGCTTTGGGCAAGGTGTTTTATTTTAGGTTTTCGTTTAGGGTAATAGTGAATGAATGAATGAATGAATGAATAGTGAATCGCCACAAGATGGCGCGTGGACATTTCTTCCCATTTGTGACCTGTGTTTATTTATTTATTTATTTATTTATTTATTTTTACATTGACATCAAACTGCAATAAATAAATAAATAAATAAATAAAATAAATCGATAGCAAAGAAAATCACGCAAGCTTACTGCAGTCGATTAACATCGGCTACTCATACTCGATACGACAGATGCAAATTATATTCTCCATTATTAAAAACGAGGCATAGTGTGATTTATGAAGCTTTGTTGGCTCGTTCCAGACTGTAAAGCGACATTTCACTGAAAATGTGAACGTGCTCTTGTCATACACCCTACGATTCCTGTCACCGTATCGTCTGTTCTTCCAGAATCCATTTGTTACATGAAAGCGAGTGAAAGAAGAACCGCCAGGCCCCTCCCTTGACCCGTTTCCATTGGATTAAAAACACGCCAGTCTCATAGGACTACATAATTGGGTTCGGTTGAGAGAGAACGTAGTAGCTCGGAGCCTAGCTGTCATTTGCGAGCGAGGTTGCTGCAAGAGCAGGCACCCGGGCAATTCAGTGGGGAACTAGGAGGTGCATGTTACATTCCGGAGGCAGGACTGGAGGTGACAAGTGGGCGATTGCTACACAGTCGGCTCCCACTCATCCGTGTTCACCGACGGGGAGAGTTACATGGAGAGGTAAACGCAAAGAATGAAGTGCGGACCTGTAATTATGTTTGTACCTCCAGTTTTGGAATTGGTGTTGTTTTTATGTACAATTGGATTGTCCAATGCTGCACCTCACTTGAAAAGCAAGGATGCGTCGCCCGCCTGGAGGCATCCCCGCGCCGCCTTGGAGATTACTGGGGAACCACTCAGCACCTCCATACCAAGCCATTTATCCGAGGACAAGTCCGAGGATGCCACGATTGCTGGGCTCACGCCGGCTCCCACCACGACGGTGGCAGGACGGACGGCTGGCGTTACGGTGCAACCTTCGGCCACCGCCACAATAGCGCCTACGATCGTACCCCGCAAAACCTTGCATCCTATCACGAAAAATGGGGATGCGGTAACGGGCTTAATCCACACAACCTCTGCTTTGGCATCAACGATCGTTCATTCCCTGGATAAAACAGCACGACAAACCACGCTATCCGCAGTTAGCGAAAATTCGTGGTCCATGAAAGACACCGCTTCACCACTAGACACTACCACAAAGAGCAGGCAAGGTGAGTCATCCCTGTTCTTCCAGGTGTACTCCAGCGCTAAACGTACGGTGAAACTGAAAATTGCCCTGATCCAGACACACCACAACACTGACGTTTTCTTATTATTGACATTTTAACGGCTTACTTCCATTTTCATTTATCAATTCATTCTTTCCCCTTCGAACCGTCAAAACACAGAACGCATAGGCTACTTACTGAAGCTCCGCTGCACACAGCATCCTATATGCGCATTTCTCTGGTTTGTCGGGGCAAATAGCCTACGTTATTAGCCATCGTTCCGCGAACACTACGCACAGCGACTGAATATCGATTGAAGTCATTGTTTATAAAACAGGTACAGGCCTACTCCCATTCACCCTTTTAATGTAGGCTAAGTAATGTTATTGTTTTATACCCGGCGTAAATTCTCTCAACAAGGCTTATTGGCATCATAAACTGTATTAGCTGAGCTTGTTGAACGGCCTTGCAGTGATGGAATGAAGGGTTCAATGAGAACCGCGCTATCCCGCTACACGAATTTAGGGGTAACTCCCACTGAGAATTGGAGGACCCATATTCTCTTTTTATTTACATTCCCTGAAATGGTATTACAATTTAAATATGTTTATGCATTAATATTCCCATTTTATTTATGTAGCATTAGCCGGAATTTTTTCCCATTCAGTGGGATTGGTGACAAGCAAAAACACAAGCTTACGTTCAGCTGGTGATAACGTATTCACCCAATGCACTGGCACAGCTAAGGACATTGCGCGACTTGGCAACGGACTGTAAGATGTCGGGAACTGTGCGAGGGATTGCCTTTTGTGTTACCTCCATAATCAGCGCGAGAATGTGACTCGGGGGTTTTCCCGAGAGCGACTCAAATGCTCTAACGCCACTGATCCTGAAGTCAAGTGAGCGAACGCCGCATAGCAGAGGCGTGCGTGTGCCTGGAAATACAACAGTTGCGTGCAGTTAATTCGCTTGTCATCAGACCAGGCGTGGTTCGATTAAGAGCTAGGATTTCTGCAGATGTGCCATGGGTTCATATTGAAGAACCATTCTGGTGCGTCGCACAATCAAACTGATAAAGATGCATTTGCGCAGTAGGCAGGGTTGGCGACGTCAGTGGCTCAAAGATTTTAGGACCAAGCGAAAGGCAGTAATAGGTCGGCATTGGGACTGTCTTACTGCAGCGATTGAAGTACGGCTGTCTGGATGGTCTCATACTGCACTATGGTAGCCTGGACGTCCAGTGCTGTTAACGAGAATGAACACTCCAGGAACACGAGCGGAAAGAAGCTTCCTTTCCATATACCGAAGTGGGTCAGATGAGTTTTCAAATGAGTAATTCTTCTTAATTAGGCTACACTGTTCATATTAAATGACAGCTCTCCTAGGACATGAATTTGGGCTTCTGGATTGTATGCTGTAATTTATAACTATGCCATATTTCAGTCAATGGCGGAGTATGTCCTCAGGTGCCTAGTTACCTTTTGGGTATTATGGCTGTCTTTTCCTCTGTGCTGCAACGTCGGTCTGGAGAGGAAATTCAGCATGAAATCTCTTTTTGTACTGCCTGGCAACACCCTGACAGCATATAGACCTCTCTCGCTGTCTTGCTTCACTTCATCAGTCCCAGCATCCTCTCTGTCTTATTCCTCGCATATCTTCTCTTCCCCCGTATAATTCCGTCCATCTTTCGGCTCCCGTCTGTCCTGCGGTCTCCGCCGGGTGACTAATGTCCGAGCCTCCTGCTCCAGTTCAGCCGGAGCAACCTCGGGAGGAACCCGTGGGAGGAAAATAAAAATAAAGAAACACTGCGTACCCACCTCACATCTCACCCGGGTAGGCTACATTTACAGTGCTGTGATCCAGGCTATGGTCATGTGACGAGAGCCCACACGAGGCCGGTGAGAGTCGCGGGCCTGTAACAGGTGACAGGACTCCACGGATACCTCACCTGCGAAGACGCTGTAGCCTCTGGCCTGCCCGTCCCATTCATATTCAGATGGGCTTTTGGGCTTTAACGATGACGGGGAGATAACGTCACCTGGGCGTGTGCTCCTTGCGCACACAAATGGATCTCAGCCTGATAAAGAAAACATTTACCCGCCCCGCTGTATCGCGTAAACACAAAAGCACTGTCTCACAAATGCTTGTGGTGTTTCTCCCTCCCTCCCTCCTTCCCTTCCTCCTGCAATATCGTGTGAATGTGGGTGTCCGCCCACCCCTCTGCTTAACATGAAGCCCTCTTGCTGTTCCCTTATTTCACACTCTTTGACACTGTGACTCCATTCCAGCAACACATTTATCTCTCAATTATCAATTAACCCTAACCCCCCCCCTCTCTCTCTCTCTGTCTCTCTCTCTCTCTCTCTCTCTCTGCCAGTCAGGTAATCCATGCTTGGTTGACTGGATGATTGATTCCTCAATCTTGATATGTGGCTTTGTCGCACAAACACCTTCTCAGTCGAGATACACATCTCACAGTCAAGCCATTTCTTTCTCTCTCTGCCTTTGTCTGTTTCACTCTCTCCCAGTAAACACATCGTTCGCTCCTTTCCTGCAGCGTGGTACTGCGTCTGTGGTGTGTAATTATGTTTAGCGCAGTGCAGTGTGTGCTGCTTGCTTCTGTAGCAGAAGCCAACAAACATTTAATCTGTATGAAAGCTGCACGTCTACCCAGTCTACACCCACGCACAGCACAGGCAGTAAAACAGCCATGCCAAGGCGTACACATACACACACACGCGCGCAGGCCAATGAATACATCCGTACGAATACACATGCCACAGACACCTAATCACATACACGCCCATGCACACACACACCAGCACAAAAATGTAAACGTGCAGACCTGTGCACTCACACAAGCACATAAATATAAGAACATAAGAATAAAATTTATATCGTCATTGTGGATACTATAATAAATGACATTTCTGCATATTTAATGCATTTCATTGAACCAAGCAATTGGTGTGCCAAGTTGCTGCTGATGCTATTTTGACAGATCCCCAATAGTATTTTCCAGTTCCCAAATATTTTTGCAAAAAGCAGATCTTTACACCAATTTCCAGGGTTACAAAGAAACAAGCATGAGGTCTGTGTGTGTGTATGATCACACATACTGTATTATCAGGCTTGGCTTACTCAATCCTATCGTATAACTCATAACATATCCAGGAAATTGCTAGCTTTGGGCTTTTGCATTTGATGATCTGCAATGGTAAGTTATATTGAATTACTTCCTGTACAGAAATACTGCACTTCCTCTGTGTTCTGTTTTGAGGCTATGATTTATAGCATCATAATCTTTTTAAAAATGGAAGACGGAATGATCGTCACATGGGGTCACGTTGGCCAACATTCAGCTAAATGGCACGGTTAGCATCTGCTAATAACCAAAGGTACTGGACGAGTGATAAAATATCGATCTGGATCAGTTAATTTATTCTGGCTTTTTTTGTTGTTGTTGTTGCTGCGTTTAGTATTCAGTGGTTGCACCACTCTGGCTTATCAGCTTTGGACAAATTTGGTGTCTGCAACCCATTCTAAGAAGGAAAATAAATTAATTGCCTCCCTTCGCAAAAAAAAAATCCCTTGTGTCCCGAGTTTATCATAGTTTGCCATTTAATTTATAGTCTTCTCTGAGTTACTGCTTCACAGATTTACATTCTGCTGTGCTAGTTTCTTTCTCCAGTCTCTTTAATGACTTGCAGCCATTTGTTCTGCTTGGTATGACTGTAGACCGCTGTATGGCCAGATCAGCAGGGATCTGCATAGACTTTATTTTTCCCCCCCTGTGTAATTAAACCAGTCCATTAGTATGTCAAAAGTTATTTCCCATAAAAGGAACAACCTTAGGGTCCGTATATTTCCTGTGGTGATAGGACAGCGTAGTTCATCCTGGGTCTGCGAGCGTAGAATCATCATTCTCAGCGAAGGTTGTTTCCCTCGCGTGTGCACAGCTTTATGATTAAAGGAAATGAATCAGAGACGGATGACAGAAATCGCAGTGCTCGCCGAGCTCTGGGAAATTGGGGAAGAAGAATCCATCCAAATTTCGGTGGTAGCTCTTGATTAGGGGTTCTTCCGGTCTGTATAGGACAGGATAGGCACACTCTGTTGGGGCCCCAGTTCATAAAGATGGTCTGTTTGGTGGGGGGAAAAAAGACATACAGCTCCCAATCCGAGTGCCCAGTGCAACCTCCTCTGTCAATTCACGAGAGCGCAGACAATCATGTGCTCCCCTGCCAAATGTGTCACGCCGCTGCTTTTTATCATACTGCAGTCCACCAGTTAAACTTGCATAGATACTGAGTCTGAGAGGAAACTCCATGTGTAGCTTGTGAGGCAGACTGTCAGCACCTGATTGGCTAGAGGAGGTTCCTGGTGAGCAATGAGACTTGGACATAGTGTCAAGATAGCCCCTCCCTCTCGGGACAATGGCATGGAGGTACATGTGCTGCCACGTGGGATTCTGCAGCACTGGCGTGGTCTGGAATCGAGAGTCGGCGGTGCCGGCCCCACAAACGAGAATTTCAGAATGGAGGTATTATAGCCGCGTGCACACAGTCTCCATGGGTCTTCCCGCCATTTACCTGAACTGAATTCACTCTAGCGACAGGATTGATTTTTTCTAATTAGTTCAAGGTTATCTTTTCTGAACTGAAGACAACTGTAACTGTCACTCACCATCTCTAGCCAAGTATTGAACTACATAGAAAAGATGAGCTCAAAGTAACGTTTATTTCGTGGTCACTTGCATCGTGTGGGGGTTTCCGCAGTGTGGTCACGCACCTCTTCCTCTTTGGTGTCCATTTATAGTGATATCAGGAAGGACTTCTTTCTCACGCAGAGAGCTACCAGTGTGGGAAAAGACTTGCCAGGCCAAGAAGCAGAGACAGAGACGATTTATGATGCCCAAGTCCAGGCTTCTTCACGTTGTGATAGATAATGTCTGGGTCAACTATGGTACTGTTCTGCTGGTTATTTGTTGCTAAGCGCTTAACTGTAATCAGCTGCTTTAATGGATCAATTAACTCACATCGCCTCAATTTTCTGGGTCTCTGAATTAATAGCTTGTCTTCAGATGAAAACATAGACCAGCACATCCTGTGGCCCTCCAGGACCGGGGCCACTTGCTTTACACTGCAGGTAAATGATGAGCCTAGCTGTGCTGAAGGGCCTGGTTCACCTCATCCAACATCGTCATGTTTTCTTCCTTAGCATCTAACCAAATGTTTGCCTGTTCTCACAGAGTGCAGGCAAAGCAAGGCTGTAATGAGGCTAGCGCTTAAGAGCTGTTCCCCGCAGGTGTACCTGTCGTAACGGCGCGGGGGAACACGGTTGTCCGTGTCTCACAGCGCTACAGCAGGGATCTCAAACTGGGGGGAGTCCTGGGGGCCCCCAGGGTGCTCGTTGTTAAAGGCATACATTTTAACACTGAGCACATCTGGCTCTGTACAAACTCTTTTGTAGCTAAATTAACACTGAGAATTTTACTGTGCAGAATTCTTGTGGTTTCTTTTCAACAAGCGGCAGATTTAGGTCTGGGAAACAAGGGGCGTGCACTTCTTTAGGCAACCAAGGACATAAATTGTGTTGTAATGTGCTGAAATGCACCACAAACAGACCGTTGTTTTGAGGCTGGTCCTCACTGATTCGTTGGAACTGGATGGAGCCCTTTTCAGTTGCTGTGGCGCTTGAAGCCATCTGTGGTTGGCCAGACCTGCTCCCTCCACTGTGAGTCATAGAGAAGGCAAAACTGAAAGTGTCAGAGTTCTTGGAAACCCTTCTGCCTGACCACAAAAAAACAAGTGTTTCCTGTAGGTTCACAGGGATCTAAATCTGCTTCCTTGTGAGAGGGAGAGATGACCTTGTCGAAATCTGTTTGGCTGATGCTGCCATTGTGTCTGGAGTTAGAAAATCTGTCTCTGTTTAGCGTGGAGTTTTAGACTTTTTGTTGTGCTTTTTTTTTGTACACAGGCATTTTGCGTCAGCTGATATTGCGCATTCCCATGCTCTCATTCTCATCTTCTCTCTCTCATTCACTTTCTCTCCCATCCTTTTTCCTCTCTCTTCCTCTTTCTCCCATCGTGAAGCTCTCTCACTCTCCATTATTCTCTAAAGTGAGAGTGGTGGTTTGTGGGACCTGAGCCGTGTCTGTATCAGCGCACTTGCCTACTGTTGAGGACACTTGTTGAGTACGTTGGATGACAAAGTTGTAAAGAAGGTGAAATGTTCTCTAAATCCCAGGATGATATATTTTTTTCTTGGGTATTCCTGAGTATATTCGGAAGGAAGTAAACAACCATTTTGTTCCCAAAATATGATGCAGTACAGCTTCGCCTTAAAAATGAGGCACAGCTTCACAGACGTTTTCCTTCATCAACAGCAACAACAAAAACAACTACAACATGTGAGCATGGCTGCACAAGGGCGGAACGGCTTATAACGCTCCCACTGTACGACTGGAAAATAGCATATTTTTGGCATACTGAGAAAGTATGCACTAAAAAGTATGCAGTATGCTTTGTTAGACAGTACATACTTTGAGGATACAGTAGTTAGAAGGCTGATTCAGACACAGCTGTGGTCTCCACAAGTGATTGTGTTTTTTTGGGGTTAAGAACCCATTCAGAGATACCAGGTGGCGCCCTCCAAAGAGTTACCTGCTGGAGACCATGCAGGGCAGCACTGTTCAACTAGCAGCCCGGGGGCCACATACACCCTGCCATAAACATACACTCGGCCCTTTGATCATTCATAAAAATAAGCTATTCACATTTGTCCAAAAAGTGTGCATCTGCACAGAGTCAACATGCCTCCCACTGGTGACAGAATAAATAAGCAAAATTTATGCTCATTTTAAGAAGGCTCTACTTTTTAAAAAAACACACTGTGTTATATTTGTACGCTTCTATAAGCAGTACATTTGAGTATTTTTGGCCCGTATGCCTGATCTGGCTCCCCGGAAGAAGTGGTTGAAGAACCTTGCCAGACAGGTTAGCGCAGAGTTTCCGCGGTGACGCCTCACAGCCTTGGAGGGAAGTGACCTGCACTGTGCTACAGCAGCCAGGACGAGTGTCCTGGACTGAGGGACACGCTGTTCTGGGCTCCGAGAGGAAGCACAGTCGCCCAGTTTCCTGAGAAGCCCCTCCCCCCATTTCACCTCCTCCACCAGGGAAACCAGGGCAACGTAACCTGATTGATGGCGTTAAAAGAAACAAACAACAAACAAAAATTCAACGGCAGTATGTTTTTATGAAAGGGATTTTGAGAAAATAGCCTTGTGTGTTTTCACGTACTGTATTTGAAAGGACATTGTTGATATTTTTGTTTTTTAGGAGAAAGTAGTCAGGTAATTCAGCTTGAAAAATAAGAAAATAGTAGTCCAGTGTTAACATACTACTTGCTACCTATCAATGTTGCCGTGACAGTATGTTCTCCTTTTTAACCTCTACTATCAGATCATTAATCAGACTGCATTTCCATAATGTACAGATTACAGGGATGAGAAAGGGGTATTTTCCTGAATGGGTCTTTAAAGCAAGAAGGTTTCCACCATCTTAAAGAGGGTGACTTTGCTCAGAATTTTAGTTACACAATGAGCCCGGGTTCAGGTTGAGTGCACTCGTTCGTTGGTGTTTCTGAGCGTGTCAGGACACGTCTCGGTGCCTGAGGTACTGTACGGGGTTCCAGGCGGAGACCCAGTTTGTGCAGATTTTGGCTGGGGGATCGTGAACTATAGAAGAAATAAGCTTCGAGACTGCAAGGACTATCATCACCAATGGAGTCCTCAACATTTTCTTTTTTTAGAATGTTTTTCCCAGAAAGCGTTAAGTGATGAGATTACAAGATCTCTCTTCTATGGGTAGGGACTGGCAGTTATCTCTGATGTTCTGATATTCTGTAAATGGCCCTAAATGACCCTACAGATCAGCTCTGTGTTTTTCTGTTTATTTTTTTGTGTTTTGAGGGAAAGCAAGGTTTTGGCACGTTGACCACATTTCCATCAATGACTTAAGCGATGGTTTACTGTCTTTTCCTTAGCTATGCTTGAGTGCCTGGCACCCGTGTGTTTACTTTCAGGCGCCGGGGAACATGGGAATGTGAATAGAGGTGTATGGCTAGCAGGTGGTGAGGTGGTTTGTGTGCATTATGGGCCAGAGGAGTTGTGGGAAGGGCTGCCCTTGTACCTCGAGCTGTAGCACTTTGTGCCCATTCAGGAGAAATCCCTGCTACTGCTCAGCTAATGAGCCACAGAAAGAGGGACGGGCTGAGTTATGGAGTGTGTGAGCAAGTGACTGCATGTGAGTGTGTGTGTGTGTGTGTGTGAATGAGTGTGAGTTATGGAGTGTGTGCACACGAGTGCCTGTGAGTGTGAATGAGTGTGAGTGAATGAATGTGTGTGCGTGCGTGTGTGCGCCTCTTTGGGCATGTGCTAGTACATCTGTGCTCTCCACTGGAATGAATTATACAGGTGGATGATAGACATTTCCTTTCATAACTCCTGAATATGGAGGTGATGTATTCCCTCTAACCTAAACCAGGTGTCCCATCTGAGAGAACAAAGGGCTACGAACACACACACGCACACATGGTTAAACAGACATGTGCATGTAGTAAAAAAAGCACACGCATAACATACATTCACTCATGCCCACCGATACATGTTTTTGACATGTGAAATTGTTTTTGTGTTGTGCAAATGTGTCCTGAGAAGTGGCGTGTTTTGTGCACGTCCTGATGTTGTTTAGAGTGGAGAGAAGACATGCACGGTATTGTGCCAAATGTCAAGTGTTTCCACTGGTAAGCTGAAGAGGCGTTAACCGCAGCATTTCTCCCATTCTGTTCGACCACAACTGAAAAAAAATCAGGAGGAAATGGCAAGCACGGCAGTGCACGCTGCACTGTCCCCTGGATCACGGTGCTGATCTTAAGTCGGTTTCTCTAATATCCACCTGTGCTAATGGGTAATGTGCATGCACTGTGCACTACTTCACTGGCACTGAGCCAAGATGTCTGCATGCCTGTCAAGGTTGTCAGTGACTGGGGGAGAGGAGACAAATTAAAAGCATAACATAAAACATGAAACATAAAATGGAGGTAAAGATGGGGAGGTGGATGGATTGCTGGAAACCCCTGACACAAAGGCAGTAGAAGGTGGTTGGGGTTTTTTTCCCGTAGGAAAAACAACTTTAAATTAATAGTCTGAGGGACTGTCTTAAAATCCCTCTCCAGAATCTTTGTTTTAAAAACTCCAATAGTCATAATAATGAAGGAACTCTTTAGACCTGAGAGATCGTCCAGAAGTGAAATCAGTATATAGTGGGGAAACACCGAGTCACTCACCATGGTCGTGGTTAACGTGAGTAAAACATAATCACTGTAGAAGATATCACAAGCTGCTTATGGTTCAAAGGGCCTGGTCTGTCTACACCTGTTTGAATTTATTCTCAGTTTACCTTCACAAAAATGAATGTGTTTGTGATGGTTAGCAGTGGTTTTTGGCCCCATTATCTTGGGAAAGTATATCATAACTGCCCTGATAGCACCAGCACAAGAAAACTGACTGACAAGACAGGCCGATCTTCACCACAGTTGTTCAATCGGCATTCTTTTTTGTTGCCTGGGAAATATTTAAAGTTAGGGGTGTTTGCTTAACGTCATTTGTGGTTGCCATTGTTGTCTATGTAAACAGAGTCTTGGGCCCAGTATAAGTTTTTATCTGTTCATGGAGTGTTTACGATTACAGTGAGATTAGGCATTAGCCTTTTCTTTAAAAACAAGAATTTAAAGTGTTTTTATTATATTCTGTGCACATTTGGGACAGTTTACCAGATGGAGACAGGTTCACAATTTGGCACCTAGAAAACATACTGTGTTCACTTGAAGTGTTATGTGCATTGCAGGGTAACAAAAATGAACTAAAACAAGGGTTTCCTAACTTTTAAAATCACAGGTCCCCTTAAAATGACAATTCTGTGACTGACCTCCATCTCAAATGGTTAGGCCTAATGTTGGACACCTTCAGCCAATACCTACTACAGGTTGCAGTACACTAGCTCTTTGTAATTACAGTACAGTGTGTGTTCAGTGTTAATTCAACTCCAACAGAGCTTATATACATCAATTTAGGATCACATGGGTGCTATCAGTTGGCTGACACTTTACATTGTAATGTGTAGCCCTGTGTATGACAGCATGTTTATAACTGAATGCAGTTATTATAAGGAAGTAAGTAAGCATGGAGTATTTAAATATTACACACACACATACACACACACATATATAACCCACTGGGACATTTTGTAATTGAACCTGTTGCTTCTTGTTGCGACCGTACCTGGAGTTGGCACGTTTTGTTCTTGATGCTTTATTGTTAAAGCCCTGAAGGTGCATCTGGCTTATAGCGTTTTCTCGGTGCCCTACGTTATATCTCCTTTCTCATCGGGTGTACCAACCTTCGCACTCAAACTGAAACAATGGCTGACTCAATATCCTCTAATTTAGCCAGGCTACAAAAAAAAATCATTACTTTTGTAATAATTAAAAAAATAAATTGTCGACAGAAAACCGTAAATCTTCCCTCTAAAGACGCTCTCGGTCCCGGCGGTGGTCACATCAATAACACTGACCTGCGGACATTCCGCTGTTCGTTAATGGGTACTACGGCCGGTTATCCAGGCTGCAGTCAGAAAATGCGTCGGAGTGAGTTATGTGCATTTAAGCGACGATCAAAATCCCGGTCTGAGCTTTTAATCAAGTGTGCCGAGGGAAAATTAAACGTCTCCTTTTATAGTGGAGTTGCAGAAAATGATATATAAACGGACGTCGCCAGTCCCGCCTGCGTAGGCCTATACGCTTTATTGCGGTTACGGTATTGCTCATTTTAGCCTAATCACTGCCATTTTACCTAATCTGTTGAATTTGCTTCTGTTCAGTGGCTAGGCATTCACATCAAATGAACACTGTTTTATGAATTATTCACGTGTCCAATAAGTAGCACATTGATTTGTGATCATCTACTGGTTTTAATATGAAACACAAACTTTAAACACATATAACCCAGTGTTTCACCAGTTTATTATGTATTTTATACTAATAATTAATAATTGGATTAATCTTGGGTCCAGCTGCATTTATAACAGTTCTTGGCTGATTCCTGTATTTCAGTAAAGAGACAGCAAAATGGGAAAATGTGAGCACAATAACATGGGTTAGGGATGAGAAGAGCTGGAGATAGTGAAAAGGGAATGAAAAAGATGAATAAAAGGAAGAAATAGAGATTAAAATGTGAGAGTGGAGAAACTGACAGGACACTGTATTCCACGGCATGTGTAGAAATTAAGGGAAAAGAATACCAGACTTCACTGTTTCATCAGTGAGATGCTGGCTTTGGCTAACTTAAACCTGTGGGTTTAACACTTTTATAGTGGATTTAACACAAAGAGTTTGGCTGTGCAGCTGATAAGTGATAGATAAATAGATGTTAGCCGTGGAATCCTGACTGCCAGCCGTGCCTGGGGGTCCAGTTAGTGTGCCACATGAGGGTGAGCATAGCTGACCCCTGGTACCTTACAGACCCCCAGAAGAGCATCTCCGTGGAGACATCTGTCTGCTGGCCCCTCCCCTCTAGCCTCAGCAAGGCTCAGTCAAGCCCACTTTCATCTGATGGAACAGCCTCCGCATCTGAGGTCACACCAGAAGTCAAAGGTCATTTTCTTGGCTTCAGGCAGAGTCCTGTTCACTGGAAAATATAATGAAATTACTTTTCAACCCATGTACCCTTCTTGTGAGCCTTTCCCAGTTTCTGGCCTTTCTTCTGTTGTCAGGATGGCTTTCAGATTACATAATGATGTTATAAAAATAATACTACACTGGCTTTGGAAAAGATGAGTGTCTTGAGTGCAGATTAGTGCAGTTAAGTGCATTACTCATGCTAAACACCTGACAGATTCAGCAGTCGGGAATAGCAGTAGGAAGACCGTTCAAAGGAGGAAGTGATGTAATGAGTGGTGTTCCTGTCGTTCTCTTACTCATTAGGGCAGAGCTAACAGGGGCAGTGGTGGGGGTACAGGGTAGAAGGTGTGGCCGACAGGTAGTGTGGCACCACACAGGTAACCCCAGCGTGACCACAAACCAACCACCACAAAAGCCTGTGCCACAGCTCAGTGTCTCAGTGACTTACTGCATATTTCTGATATTTTCTGACCACCCCAAATAACCTTTGTACCACTGTGCACAAAAAGGCATTTTGAACGTAGAGCTCAATGAACAATTATGTGCAATTTAATAATTTTACTGTGTTTTCACTAGGAAGGTGGTGCACACCCTGCTTACCCTAACTTCTCAACACCTGCTGGTGTCTCACTGCCCCTCATGGGAGGGTTGGGGTTTGTGGTTCGTTCTGGGGCTCTGCCATGTTCAGGCAATTATTAATCCCACAGAATTGGACTGGCAGCATGCCGGGTGGACAGGCCGGCTGGGAATGGGACGTGGGCGGGGAGTGAGGTGGGGGGGGGGGGGGGGGGGGTGGAGAGCGGAGAACCTTTCCAGATGATCCACTTACTACAGTCCCAAAGCACGACAAAACAAAGGTGTCCGCACAATACCGACAACAAACATACACAACTCACATGCTGATCACTAGGCTCTTATGTATGTACACGTGTATGTTATATTTACTGTTAAATACAAAAGTATTGGGACAGTGACACAATTTCTGTTTTGGCTGTGTACTCCAACACATTGGATTTGAAATAAAACAGTGAATATGCGTATAAAGTGCAGACTGTCAGGTTTAATTTGAGGGTATTTACATCCATATTGGTTGATCCATGCAGGAATTACGGCCCTTTTTATGCATAGTCCTCTATTTCTTAGTAAGAGAATGATACTGTATAGCAGCAGGGCACTTTGTGAGAAGGCTTGGATTATATGGTCATGCAGGTGCACGTTAAACTTTGATTTACAGGCGCTGGGCTTGCTTTTTCAGTACGGGGTTTAAAAGCCAGCCGATAAATTAAGGGCTAGCGGTGTCTCCCTACAGGTGAAATTAAAAGTTGAAGGCAATCTATTTGACTTTCGGTTTTGATTTGTGGCTCTCCGGAGTCGCTCCGGTTGCTGCGCTCATTGTGGGGAGTGGGGGGCTGTGCCGTATTGAGTGGGGCAGCGCGTGCGCGCTGGGCTCGTGATCAATAGCCGGGCGCAGTGGCTGGGAGTCTGCGGTTTCATTTTCCGGCTGCCTTTCAACCGCAAGCCGCTCGTTTTTAGCGCCGTCTCCAGGTCCGTGCTAGTTTTCCCCGGTCGGTTTTTCCGCTTCCATATCAAGCGAAGTAGTCGGCTTTCAGCCGGCTGTTCGTCTCACTGTCCTGCAACTAGCTTTCAGCGCGCTATCAATGGCTGCGACGTTCCGTTCGATTTCCTGTCAAACTCTGTTTGGTTTATCGCTGCCATCGGCAATAAACGTAACCATCACGTTGACTGTGACGAAGCTGCTGGTGGTAATGACTCAGCGGAACGGGACATGTCAAATCTTGCAGAGAGGGAGTGCCGAGAACATTTGCATGCTCTTCATAACACCTTCCGATCACTGAGTGACGGTAAGGTATTTTGTCATCCAGACATGCGCACAGGTAGACACCATCATATGCTGAAGCCTGTGCCCTCTCCCATAGATGTAGGTGGCATTTCAGCATTGGGGATAGACACACTGCTGGACCATTTACTCTTGCGGTCAAACGTAAAGTCTCACAAGCATATTAGCTGGTCTAGCAAATATTAATATGAAAATATTGGGGGTGATGTGTCCCATTCTCCCCCCAAACCTATGTGTAATGCCCCCTGCCCTGAGACAGCAAAAGTGCCCTTTTGGCTGTCAGAATCTCTGGCTCAACCCCCTTCTCCCCTACACAAGCAGTAATTTTACTGTGAGTAAATTCCCCTGTGGGTTATTGCTATCGATTGTTTACTTGGTGTAGAACTGGGTCTTATATTCTAGCTTACTTTGGGTAGTTAAGTGCCAATTCTATAGTGTAGAATAGAAGACTATCATCAGTCTATCGCTATTTCTCTACTATCTCTTGAAGTTGTTGTGAAGCTGCCGAAAGCTCATTGGCTGTTGACGGTCCCACATGGAAATACAAGCGTTTGTGTATCACACACTACACGAACCATGCCTAAAGACTTAAGATAAAATCGAACCAGTTTGATATTCTCGCAAGAATCGCGGATGAGTTTACGACTGGGCTGGGTGAGTCTCTGGCCATGTCACGTTAGAAGGCTGTTGGTCACGAGTGCACGCACCCATCAAGCAAAGACTGGGGATTATTGCTGAGACCTTAAAAATGAGTCTGCGACTAAAAGATCCTGGTTAAAATTGTGTGTGGTGCTCTAGGCATAAGCTACAGGATGTGTGCACAGTAAGTGTGTATATATGCACTGTGCAGTAAGGTTTGTGTGTGTGTGTGTGAGTTTGAGTGTGTGTGTGTGTGTGTGTGAGCTGTAGGGGAGGCTGATTCAGTCAGCAGTAAGGGTTTCTATAGAGCAGGGGAATGTCAGTTTGGGAGTTATGTCTGGTGACAGCACAGCGGGTTGCCAGGACAGCATGCCCCAGGCACACAGATGCTAGCACTGCAGCGAACTACTCACGCATTTACAGAACGCTGGGGTCCACCATGGCCAGCCGTCTAACAATGACAGGGACCAAAAAACAGGCCCACTTTCCAGCTTCCATTTACCTGCTGCATGGCACAGACAGGGTTGTATTGTAAACAGACTGGTGTAAGCATGGAACTTTACCAGACACCCACCAGACTCACTTTGATGGGTGCTTGGCCGTTTGCACCCCCCTCCCCCAATTGCATCTTATTCAGGTGAGTCCCGCCCTGCCTGGTGCCTGTACAGATCTGTCTGTTTGCCCTCTGGGGAAATCCTTTGCATCAGGTGACCCCAGCCAGACCCATGAGCTGACCTTTGACCTGTGAATAGGAGCATGTTGGGAAATGAGAGGAGGATTCTGGAACACAGTGGAGGTGGTCATCGTCATCTCCATCCAAGCTGAAAAGATGCGGATGGCTGGTGTGTGTGTGTGTGTGTGTGTGTGTACGTGCGTGTGTATATGCGTGTGTGTGCGTGTGTACGTGCGTGTGGATGCATGTGTGCACGTGCGTGCCCTAAATTTTGGAGTACCCAATGTCGTCTTTGTTTACCAGTCAGCCATCTCTCTTCCAGCTCTCTATGAGATGCTAATGTGGAGCGTTCTCGCACCTGCCGAGCCTCGAGTGCCAGGTGAGGAGTCCGCTGCGGTTACTCACACTCCAACAAAGGCCCGCTCAACCGAAGCATCAACAGCTGTCAGCCCCCTCCCAAAAAAAAGAAACCTCACTTGGCGATGTATGTGAGAGGCTGTGCGTCCCTCTTACGGCTCTGTTGTAGCGGCAGTGTTGGGGGAAGGCCTGTCAATCACATGGGGCTGTTGTCTGCTTTCACAGCGAATCCATCAGCATTTAAGCTGCCTCTCTTTTAATAAGTGGAGTTTGGTCCTGAATTATTTGCCAAACAAAAGGTGTAGGCATTGAAAATTAATTCATCTCAGCGCATTCTGGTTAGATCACAGATTATGTACACTCACCAGATCCCCAGTCATCTCTGCTTCTTAATGACAGGAGGTTCTGGTCGGTCAATAGGAATTTACAGTGCTGTTCTACAGTAAAGAACATCCATTGCCACAGTATTGTACTGTAAGTAGTCACACCCCTTAAAGAAATTTCAGAGGATTCATCAAAATGGAATCTATTATTATACCAGGACCTGGGTCACAGACACGCTGTACCGGTCGCAGCAAGGCCTGTCGGAAGTGCTCGGCCAAATCTGTCTGAATTCCTTAGCTCAGGTGGTACTGATTAAAATATGTCCACACAGCCCCACAGGGCTGCTTTGGACTGTGAATTCTCCTTTCTTTATTTAAAGCCAGTTAAATGATTAAATTCTCCCACAAAATGCAGCGTTCTTCAGAGAGGGTGGGGTAGGGACTTTCCAATGGTCAAACCTGTTTATCTTGAAACTATTTTTCAATGCTAAATAATAGTTATGGTATTTACATTAGGGTAATTACATAACAATGTTTGTTGAAACCAAAAGGCATTTCTTGAAGGGGCATTGACATGGTATTAAAACATTGCCATGCCACCACACATCCTCAAAAAGCTGCAGCTTACAAATGTTACGTCCCCAAGATGGTCTAGGGGTACAGGGGAGTAACAAAATGAATGATCATTAATGATTAATTTTATTTACACAATTATTTTAATATACAACGAACAAACAGGAGGGGAAACACTGGGCGGTACCAAACAAAAGAAAATAACCAAAACAGAAAAAGCTACTAACAATTCTAGAAATGAAAGAAACTAACTGAAACCCGAAAATCTTCCGAACCTAACTAACTATACTGACTATTCTAAACTGAACAAAAACAGAGGGTGGTTTCGCCCTTATCTATATATAAACACAAGTGAAACTAACAGTGACAGTTATAAGAAAAAACACCTACCTAAATCCCACTCCTAACCCAACACAAAACCAGCAACCAAACCAGAGACGCAAACCCAAACTCGAAGTCTATTCAGAAAACACAGTCGATACACAGAAGTCAAAAACAGCACGAAGTCAAAATAGCACAGAGTCAATACGGAAGTGAACTAAAATTCAAATCCAAGTCACTCTCGGGTAACTGACAATATTAGCTATATATAGGTGTGGGTCGGCTCCTCATTGGCCGCCAGGCAGGTCCGCAGAAGAGGATTTGGGGGAAAACAACGCACTCTTCCTCTGCCTCACCAATTGCGTAGTGACCTGTAGCAGACGGGATAATGAGACCGGGAGAAAACAAAAACCTGGTACGTAACACAAAACAGACGTTAACAATTTGTGATACGGCATCAAAATTTTGTCAAAATTCTGCCATTTTCATGAATTAGTTTGCTAGATTATTTCGATTATTTATTGCAAACATCTACTTTTGCTTTCATATTTTGGAAACGCTGTTTGGAAAGTGAAACGATATGTTGTTGTTTTTTTTTTTTTACCCTAAATGCACCTGTGGTTTCCTGTCTGGTATTCTTGGGGTATTTCCACCCTACAGAAATCCGCACAATGGGACAAACTAACTGAGTCCCCTGTCACTTGTACCAAGCCATGTCCCTCAGCACCACCCTGACCACACCCCCAATAACACCTCCCCTCCTCCCCGCCGAACACTGCTCTGACCCTTGACCCCTATGCTGCTTCACCTCTCTGGTTGACCTTATGAGGTCCAGCAGCATAGTGCCATCCATGCTCTGCAGTCCGGATTCGGCTTGCTCAGGTGAGGGGGGGTAAAAATTCAATCCAAGCTGGAGCGCCCCCTTGCTGATGAATCCCCATGCCAGGCTAGCGTGAAAGATATGGGCTGTTCCCTGCTGCTAAATTTATCCATTCCTGCCCTATTTTCCTGGATAATACGGAGAGGGCTGTGACCTAGTGGTGCTGACAGATGATAATCATTATTATTATCCATTAATCTCAGGTATTATGAAATAATTACTTGAAAGCGTCTATAAATAGTATTATGTATTTATGTATTATTTTATTGTTATTGCTGATTAACATTTCATGTGAATGCATACTTTGGCATTGCAACATGTATGTGTAGTCAAGGCAACAAAGCAGTAGAATTTAACTGAATTAATTTAATTGTGACACCGTTTATATGAATGCATGAGTAAAATGTACTCTGGTAGAGTTGATTTCGTGCTGGATGTTTGGACTGTACAGATGTGATGTGTGATGTGTGAGAGAGAAAGAAAGCGTGTGTGTGTGTGTGTGTGTGTGTGGGGGGGGGGGGAGGGAGTGGGACTGCAGTGGTGTTCTGTGGTGTGAAGTAAGGACACGGGGACTGACTAAATCAGAATTCTCAGCACAGCGCCTTCTGGGTTTTTTTTAACGTACTTCCAGCGCTGATGAAGCGCCCTTCGGCCCAGACGTCCAAGCGCTCGTCTGGTCTGGACGTGAGGAGCGGTTACTGCAGATTGTGCGATGATGATGTCAGCTCTACCGCAGCTATGCTGGCAGGACAACGTGTTCCTCCTGCACCACTTCCATATTTACATCTACCTCCATCCGGCTCTTATATATCGCACTAGTATCGTTATCTTGATGTTGTGGCTTGTTGACATGCCTCCTAGTTTGACTTAACATTACTCTCTCTGACCCAGCCTACGCTTACGTACTGTGTGAACTGGACTGAATGTATTCATTGCTATGAATGACTGTTACATAATGAGTATTGTACCTTATGGGACCTGTGTTTTGTAGTTGTTCCAGTGACCTTCGGTATGCACTTATTGTATGCGGCTTTGGATAAAAGCATGTGCCAAATGAATGTAATGTAACCGTACCGTAACTGTATAGGCTAAGTGTCTTGGCTCCTTTTCACGCTGTTCCTTCGGCGCATTGCGCATTCCCGCTGGTTTCACCAGCCCCTTTTGGAGTCAGGTTGTCCGGTGTCACTAAAACATTTTACATGACAGAAACAGCCAGAGTAGAGTGTAAGGTGTTTTCCCGTGGAAGGGAAGCTAGCTGCTAATCTAATTCTGTAAATGCAATCCCACAAAGATGACTATTCAACCTACGAAGAATACAAAACTCATCCTTACCTCAGAGTTTTGAGCCCCCTCAATGCTCATTGGAGTGACTGCATAGAGATGCTCAGAGCAAGAGGGCACACATTTGATATGAACATCGTGTTACAGCACCCCTTAGTGTGGTTTTAAAAGGTGCTCTGACACCCAGCCACTGCAGCCAACCCGCCCGAGTCTCCCCTACTTAACTATTTATTCTTATTTTTTGGGCAACTGAATTACAACTGAGATGGAGGGAAAACTTTGTGTCTCCGAGCTTGCCTGTGAAATTGCTTCTTGGTCCGCGGCGCGCTAATGTGATTCCCCTCCCGGCTGGAGCCGTTCGCCGGCGTCTGACCGAGCGAAATGAGCTCCCGCCAAGAAAGCCCAGGAAAGAGAACCGAAGCCGCGATGTCGGTGCCCGAGGTCACCGTTCTGTGGGCTCAGCGGCGGAAAGAGATGACGAGCAAACACGGGCCTTTGTTCTCCCGGAGTGCTTTCTAAACACGGTCCTTTTAAATATTTAAAAGGGCCGTTAAGGGACCGGAATGACTGGATGTGCAGACGCACTGCTGCCAAGTTAAGCGTGGCGGCTTACTTTTGTAATTAAGACGGGTTTTTATGCTCCTCCAAGGTGGGAGACCGTTTGCAGTAATAGAATAAAAACATGCTTTTTGGCTCTATCGCTGTCGGTTTTACTGCAGTACAGGGAAATATCCTCCGTACTGTTAACTAAAAACTCAACCCATTTCCTTGATAAAATACATCGCCGCATCCCCTCAGTGTAAACATCACTGCGTACAGGGTTTACACAATTATACACAACAGTGTTCCAGCAGTAAACGGTTGTTTTTAGTGGCTCTCTAATGGAATGGGATGCATTTCCCTCTCATGGTTTGGGCAGATTTATACATTTAGAAGGCAAGGTTGATGTCACCTCGTGGTTACCTCGTGGTTTCAGGAGCATGATACCAACCTTATCCGCATGTCATCGCCTTCTCAGACACCAGATCTGAAACCAGCTGAGCATTTACGGGGAATTCTGGGTTCATACTTGTGACTCAGATTCGCGGAGTTGAACCAACCATAGGTCTCTAAGCACAATTCTGTTTGGGCCCCCTCCCAGTTCTCTTTTCGTGGCTGTCATCCCAGGGGCCCTAAGCATTGTGGACTGGGGTGGGGGAGGGGTAGCATTTCTCATTGTGGACCAGGCGGGTTGTTGCTGTGCAGACTGTGGGGCGGGGGGGTGGGGGGGTTGCGATTGCGAACCACTGGGGTAGGGTCGTTAGTAGTTCTGATTGTGGATTGGGGATTGGCGGCGTTGGAAGAAGAAACACACGGACACCTTCCCAATATCGCTGTCCTCTTCTTCTATGTACACATGAGAGTATGTCTGTGTTATTTCTGCCTGTGTGTGCATGTAATCTGACTTTGTGTGTGTGTGCGTGTGTGTGTTTCTCTGCAGCCCTGCTGTGTAACTGCAGCAGTGAGGGTGTTCTGGATCCGGAGGACTGCGATGGGGAGACAGGCCAGTGCTCCTGCCTGCAGGGCTACACGGGGCTGCAGTGTGAGGACTGCGAGGAGGACCACTTCACCAACGGCTCCACCGGCTGCCAGCCCTGCGGCTGCGACTCCTTCGGCGCCGTCGACGTCCGCTGCAACAGGTACGAGCCGCCCCCACCCGTGCTTCTGCTAGCGCCTGGGCCTAGGAAGGCCCCTCGAAAGGTTCCCCTCGCCCAGTTCTGCTCGCTGCCGTGAAGTTCCATTCAGCCGTTGTGACACTGGACAACTGCCTTTCTACTGGCTTTTCGCCTGTTTCGCTAAAGCCAATTTTCAGTGTTACTGTGTTTTTTCTAATTACAAGATGCATGCACATGTAGGCCTGCATCTCATTTAGAAGGAAAAAGCTTACTCATTAGGCGGAACATTCTCTTACGATTTGAACGTTGTCTATTGTCAACCCTTTAATGTGTGAGATCACAAATATGCGATTGGAATGTTCTTAACTGAACATTCTACTGCTGATGTCACAATGACTATTCATAATTGAAAGTAGTGGAGCTCTAGAACTCTGACTTTGAGAAATAACACCCACCTGGCAACCATTTTGTGCCAGAATGCTCACCACACATCAGCTGAGGTAGAGAGGGAGATAATGATTTAGATTTAAAAAACATTAATTTTTCCAGTTAAACTGGGAGATGATTAGATGGCAAATTTGGCCAGGACGCTCCCCTACTCTTTGCAATAGGTGTCATGGGATCTTTAAAGACTGCCATCAGTCAGGACCTCAGCTTAAAGTTTTATCCAAAGGACAGAATCTCCTACAGTACAGTGTCCCCACCACAGCACTGCAGGTTTTTTTCTACTTGAGGAACAATTGCCCCCTACTGGCCCACCAACACCAGTTCCAGCACACAACTTAGTTTTCCCAAGCGGTCTCCTATCCAAGTACTAACCAAGCGCACACTTGCTTAGCTTCAGTCATTCAGCAGTAGCAGTATACATGCTGGTATTTGCCACCACTGCTGCTATTGGTGTCCCTAAGAATGATACATCCTGCTAGCCACTGGGAAGCATTTCTGTGCAATAACAGATAACAGATTCCAATGCTTACCATTGCAGCACTGGAATGCTTCTCTTTTTTGGCAGGCTGGAGCATGTCTCCCGCAGTCAGGCAGGGTCTCAGGTGGACAAGTCGCTGCACACCCCCTCCTGGTGCCCTTTAGGACTACGCCCATTTGACCGAACACAATACCACGGTCCTCCTAACTTACGTTAATCCGACAGCACCGTGCAGGAACTCATTAAATGTCAGTAGGCTGTCCTTCACCTGCGGGAAGTGCTCACACCTTTTTACCAGGGCCTTACCTGTCAGCCCCGGAATTGGATGATGTCATTGCGATTGGGTGTGCGGCTGGGAGACAGGAAGACACTGTTAGTCCTGTTGGACGTGTTAGGTGTGTTTTTTTATTTATAATTCTCACCTTTATTTTACCTTATGAGTTGGCTGAGAACTAATTTCTCATTTGCAGTGAAGACCTGGGGAATGAAAGCGGGTAGGGATTGCAAGGGCTCTGTGGCCAATCAGATGTATGGGGGGATGATTAGATTGCCAGATATAAAGAGCCAATTTTGTGGGAATTTAATTGAGGTGGATTTAATTGATGTGGAAAAAGATCAAGAGATTAAAAGGAAGCGATGCAGATAGAGAAAGGAGCAGGAGGAGGAGACAGAACTCGAGAGAAAGTGATGAGAGAGCGAATGAAACAGAAAATTGATATTTTGGTTAAAATGACCACTGAGCCTGACCATCTGAAGTATGTAATCTGTGCACCCTTTTACCGTCTGAAACTTATTCCTCCAAATTTTGGAAAGTTCTCCTCCGGAATGTGCTCCTTTGTCTGGTCCAATGCAGGTGAATCATGAGTATTATCCCACAGTGCGTTAAGTCACAACATGCAGTGACCTGCTCTGAGCCAGGAGGCACAGAGTGTTCCTTAGAGGAGGGGAGGGCAGAAAAAAGGGTCTGTCTGTGTGTGTGTGCGCGCGCGCACGTGTCTGTGTGTGTGCGCGCGCGTGTCTGTGTGTGTGTGTGTGTGCGCGCGCGTGCCTGTGTGTGTGTGTGTGTGTGTGTGCGCACGCGTGTCTGTTGTGTGTGTGTGTGTGTGCGCGCGCGTGCCTGTGTGTGTCCCTATGTCATGTTTATTCCTGCCCTCGCTCAGTCATTAATGCAGAAAATCATTTATTATTTGGCCAGTGCTTGGCAGAACAAGCTCAACGGTCTTTATGAGGGTCTAGAAGACACTCACTTGTTGCTAAAATGACAAGTGCATTCAGTTCTCAATATCTGTCATATAAACTGACCATTTCTATTTTCAGATACAAATGGGCTGGTAGCACAGCCTTTTTGTCTTTTTCTAGATTGTTATTTCACTTGAAACTTTATTTTGGTCAGGTTCTATTGGTTACAGCACGTGTTGTATTGGCACCAACCGTATTTGGCAGCTTTAGTTCACACGTAAGTGTTTTGTGCACAGCTGGATTGGTTCTCTAATGGCAAAACAGATAATGAGTCTCACAGTGTACATTTGAGTTGGGTTGGTCTATTCTGAAAGAGCTGGACATTTACTGAAGAAATTCAGGTTAAGTACCTAGCTCAAGGGTACAGCAGCAGTCGTTTGCATGAATATTAAAAGAGAAAGGAAACTTTCCATTAAAACCCTCAATTAAAAGATGTAAATGTTTTCCTTATGTACAGCCACATACTGTACCTAAGCCCAGACAATGTTAAGGTTTACAAGGATAACATGTAGTCATGGCATCTTCATCACTGTAAACAGCTGCTTACTGTATGGGGGTTGCCACATTGCTGAATTCCCCTGTCTGTGTAAGAGAATGTTAGGGGGTTACCAGATTCTGCAGTTAAGGGACTTCAGCTTCTTTAACTTCTTTAACAAGCAGTACGGAAAATGCTGTTGTGGTGTTGGCGTGTGTGTTCGCGCGTTTGGGTCTGCTGTCCGTGTGTGTGCAGTCATGTGTACGTACATGTGTATCTAAAAATGAGCTTGCACCGGAAGTGAGTAGTTCTAACAATCTGAGAGTGCCTTGGCCTGGTAAGCAGATGACAGACTCACAGAAGGTCCTGTGCTGCAGGTAGTTTGATTTGGAGTGAGAGAGAATAGCTGCTCACAAGGACCTGCATTCAGAGATACAGTAATAAAGACTATCACCTAACCAACCAGCCTCCCTGGTTCTGTAGTCCCTAGAGAAGCTCTGTACCTGCCCGCGGGTTTCCTGGAACATGTAAACAGGGGGTATGTCCCAACAGTGGAAACAACAAATCACAAACCACAGAACACAGGTGATGGGCATCTCTATGGCAACAGATGGGTCTGGGGTGGTAGCGCAGTGTCACATGTGTGGCGGAACCTGCCAGTTCACATCCCAGCTGGGGGCACAGTCGCAGTTCCGTCCGGGCAACGCGCTTTATCTGAACTGTTTCAGTCGTTTAAACATCCTGCCGCATGAAGGGATCGCATGTAAACAACAATGCAACCCAGTCAAAGGAGTAACAATAAGGGGCCAGGGTGCAGAGAGAGAGAGAGAGAAAGAGAGAGAGAGAGCACACACAGAGTGAGTTCATGTATGCTGATCTGTTAGTGTATGTACGTATGTGTGTGCGTCTGTGTGTGTATGTGTCTGTGTTCATATGTGTCCGTGTGTGTGTGTGTGTGCTTTCATCTTTCTCATAGAGGTTAATTTGAGTTAAGTGCTGATAAGGTCATAGTGTTGCAGTGCTGTTCTGAGGTACAGGCGAGGGGAGGCTTTTCCTGTAACGGAGGAATGATGGAGTGCGATTATCAGCTCGCCCGTGTGGTGAGGCCAGAGGCAAAAAAAAAGGCAATTAGCTGCTTCAGGGGATACGGACCCCACCGAGGCAGAGAAGGGAGAGCACGCTAGCTTTTGATTGGCCCGTTTTAATGAGAAAATACTGGCCTGCAACCGGTTTTGTTAGTGATCGAATACTGGCCTGTGACTGAAGAATCTTTGCAACTGAACCTCACCTCGTTGGAATACTGGACAATGATTAGGCCTGTCAGGGTTGCTGGACAATGATTGGGCCTGTCAGGGTTGCTGGACAATGATTGGGCCTGTCGGGGTTGCTGGACAATGATTGGGCCTGTCGGGGTTGCTGGACAGTACTGGAATGGTGGACTGTGACTGGACAGTCAGTCTCAGAATGGTGGACTGTGACTGGACAGTGCTGGAATGGTGGACTGTGGCTGGACAGTGGGTGTTGGAATGAATGAAATGACAGGACAGAGGGATTAGGGTAAGGGCCCCTGTAGGGAAAGGCCTGTATGCCAGCAGCACAGAAGGAGGCCATTTACTCACTGTTATCTACTAATATTGCATTCAATTTTCAGCCATGTTGCTGTAGAAGCACCACAAATACCCACGCTCGAGTAGTTTACAATAAGTGCATTATTCATTTTATTTCATGTCAAGTATTTCCCTTAATTATTTTGGTACAATTAAGGAAGCATTCCTCCAAATTTAGTTGACAGTTGCAAAAAAATAAATAAAAATTACGTAATAGGGAATTTGAATGTAAAGATCCCCTGAGGTACCTCAGCTGTTGAATTGCGACACCTTTTTTTTCTTAAGCAAGCTGTCAGTCGCAACCTGCTGAAAATTTATCTCATTTTTGAAAGAGATTTTCTCCTCCTGTGACGATTTCAGCTCATCAGCGTGTTTTTGTTTCTGGCGTTTGTTTTGATTTGGTACGGTGAGGGGGATTAGGGCCTGGCTAATTCACATTGATTATTTTAATGAAAGTGCGCCAGTTTTCCCAAGGAAATTACTTGATCAATGTTTTTCAATCACATAATGATTGGTCACATTTATATAGTGACTTTCAGGATCTGAAAGCAAAAGGGGGAGACTTCACCGCAACCATACCCCTAATGTGTCGTGAAAGATGCGCGGCAGCCATTTTGTGTCAGAATGCTCACTGGAGCAGTGTAGATGACATCGTGGCTGTCTTTTCATGCTGTTTATATTTGGCCTTCCTGAGTGTGTGTTTCAGCACACGATCCTGCGTTTCACCTTGTCTGTTTCTGCATGAAGACCCAAAATAGCCTCCATTAGACAGCCAGAATCCCCCACACAGTCTTACATGCCAGTGTGGGGGCATTGTCTGGGCTGGGGAGGAGTGGAGGGGGCTGCTAATATGTAGCTTTTATCAGTTATCTACACACACACACACACACCCAAACACACACACACACACACATACACATACACATACACACACGCACATGCACACATGCACACATACACACACACACCCAAACACACACACACACACACACACACATACACACACACACATGCATACATGCACACATACACACATACACACACACACATAAGAGCACACAATCACATGCACAAAGCATCCGTGGTACATGAATGCTAGAAGTTACAACAGATAGTGTTAAAACAGTGCCCTAGGGTGTGAAGCAGCAGCACTCACGACACACACACACACACACACACACATCACTGTGTGAGAAAGAGCAAAGAGAGAGAAAGAGGCAGACAGAGAGAAAGTGTGAGATAATATTGTGTACAGTTCTATTATATAATTAGTGAATGTACTCTTGTATATTGTTTTTGCAAGGTACAATTTAACTTATTTTCTCATTGTAAAAGTTAATGTTATCCCATTGCAGCTGCCACTCACCATTTTTTATAACATTTAACAGTGTCAGAAATTAATATAAAGACAGGGTGTGACTGTAATACAGACTGTGACTGTCTAAATGTGAACAGAGAGCACGCCTCACCCCCAAACCCCCCCTCACCCCAGCATATATCATGCACGCTCTCCACTGTACATTTCTCTGCCGAACCATGACATTTATTAACCTCTGGCCCGGTTTTCCATATTTTATCCCAGGATCATGCTACTGACCTGGAAACACAGAATAGGGTGGGGGGGGGGGATGGGGGATGGAGTAGGATTGGGGGATGGGTATAGCAAAAATTGATGTGTGACAAACACATCTGTTTGTCTCTGAAAGCAGTCCCACATCTGCAGCAGGGACTAGCTGGGAAGTGGGGAGAGGTGTCATCTTGAGCTTAAATGTGTGTGTGTGTATGGTGTGTGTGCAAATGTGTGTGCATATGTGTGTGTGGTGTGTGTGTATGTGTATGGTGTGTGTGTGTGTATAGTGTGTGTGCATGTGTGTGTGCATGCGTGTGTGTATGCTCATAGAGGAAAGCACTGGTGTACACCACACACACGCACACACATGCACACACACATACCTAGTGAGTGACACATAGTCACACATAGTTAGTGACCTTGTCAGTCAGAATCCAGAATATATGCAAAATGAGTCCTTACGTAACTGAATGCACAATGAGCACACAGCTCGTCTCGGTTTGTCAGTCCCCTGCCCGATTCCCCACACAGCAGGAGTCTGTTGAGGCTGATACACCCTGGCAACCACACGCTCGCCCCAAACGCTCTTCCTTAAAGCAAGGATGCGCAAATGGGCAGAAGCTCAACTGTGGGATATGGGGAAGAGAGAGAAAAGGTGAATGTCCGTTTTTCCTGTTCCCTATCCCTCCTGCCACCCCACCACGGCAAAAGGGTCCCTCTGAACTAAGGTGAGGTGTGGGGAAGAATGAATAAAAATAAGCATCTCGTAAATGCAGGTGGGTTGCTAAGCAACGGTCGCCAGGCACCCTGCTGAAGCTATAAGGTGAGAAGTGGGAGAGGAAATGAGGGCAGGAGACATCATCGGAATGGGGAGGTGTGGGAAGGGGGTGGCTGCAGTGGTGTGGAGGACCGAATCTGTGAATGAACACCAGGGGAATACACACTGAGTCTCAGAATGCATCTGAGAGCGAGAGAGAGAGAGAGAGAGAGCGAGAGAGAGAGGGAGAGGGGGGAAAGGGAGGGAGAGAGAGAGGGAGAGACAGAGAGCTAGGGAGAGAGAGAGAAAGAGAGAGGGGGAAGAGGGAATAAGAGAGAGAGAGAGGAAGAAAGAAAGGGAGAGAGAGAGAGAGGGGGGAAGAGGGAGAGAGAGAGAGAGAGGGGAAGAGGGAGAGAGAGAGAGCGAGGGGGGAAGACGGACAGAGAGAGAGAGGGTAGGGCAGCACATGGTGTTCTTTTGTGTTATGACTGTAATCAACCCCAATTTTGGCATATCCAACTCAAAATAAGATGAAGATTCGAAGGAAGGAGAACACCCTTAGTAGCCATACCCTTGAGCGTTTAACCCAAAAACGTTTCGGTAAACATCTCTCTATACAGCAGTACGTTCTGCACACCATCAAGCCCTGCAGGCCCTACTACACAAACGCATGTGATCTTAGTAAATTACTACGAGTAAAGTTTGTTTTTTGCTTACTTCCGCTAAACATTTTTCAGTTAATGAGCTCCAAGGCCGTGTGTTTTATTCGCAGCTGTCAGAGCACGGATCATTAAGCCTCTTTACGGGGACGGCATCGCTGAGCAACTGCGTGCGGCGGGCAGAGTCAGCAGTACGGCCGCGTGATTGGCCGTTTTGGGATGGGGGGTGGGGGGTCGGATGAAGTAAGCAAACTGTCTCGCCTGCCCTGGGACGTCTTGCAGGTTCCTGTCTGTGTGTCTCTGGTGTCCCTGGATCAAAGAGGCCTTTCCTCAGAACTGAGGCGCTTAGAGACAGAGGGAATGTTTCATTTTCATTTGGCACTGCATACAGAATACAGAAGAGGGAAGTGCAGCCATAGACCTTTCAGTGAGATGTGTGTGTGTTCAGCAGCACTGAGCCCTGCACACTTTCCATGGCTTGAATGGAGATTACCCATCACACTACTGAGCACACACATATACACACCCAACAGTACTCACAAACTTACACACACACTCGTCTTACACAACCATGGACTGCTGTACACTCATAGACACACAGCTCGGCCACGTGCTACTGTATACAACAACACACTGCTGAGCACACAGATATGCACACTGCTTTACAAACACACGTACACAGACACTGCTGTACACGACCACACTGTAAGCACTAATTACTGTAAGCACACACGCACACTCATAAACACACACAAGTACGCACATACACATACATATACACACACTCACTTATAAACACACACACACGCACACTCAGAAACACACACAGTTTCTCTGGCGTGCTTTACTTCCTGCTGTCATTGAGCTGAGCTGCTTACCTGGCCGTGTGGGAGTCACCGCATTTTCTCCCACGCTGGAGGTGTGACGGGGCCTCTGACCGCCTGTGCCGTCCGCACCTGTTTCGGTAAACGCTCACTCAGGTACGGCGTGGCTGACGGGGCCCAGGGCCAGGCATGCTCCTGCCGTCTCTCTGCCTCTGGAGCAGGAGGACAGAGCTGGGTCCTACCATCCTCAGCCCCACGTCACACAGAGAAAACAGAGCCAAAATGGCCACCGTTAGTCACGTGTGCCCCCTGGTCAGAACACAGTGCCAACACACCATCCGAGCCCCCAGCCAAAGAGCGCAGAGCCAATATGGCTGACTGTTTGAGTTACCATAGGTCACCTCAGCACACAGTCAGAGCTAGAGCCCAGAGCCAACATGGCCACCAGGGCGATCATTTCGTGCCTTATCTTTTCAGTTTCTCAGCTGTTTAGCTTCAGTTGACATCTGATCGAATGCCCCCAAGGCAGATCTAGGATCAGGTGCTCCTGCTAAATGGCCCACGATGAGTCTAAACAGGTCTGTGGGAAACTGATGAATATAAAGCAGATTTGAAAAGATACCTGCTAGTAACGAAACTGAGTGATTACACCTTTAAGCACTGTGGTCATTTCACTTGAGTGGAAAAGGGCGGTGGATTGGGAGACCAGGGTTCAGTCTCATTAGGCTTTTGGCCTCTTTATTTGTCTTTCTGGAGCATTACAGGAGAGTCTGTGGTTCAATCCCGTCATAGTGCTTTCTCAGTTGTGGTACCTTTGTTTATCCGTTAATCTCTCTGTTCTATACCTGCCGAAATAAAAAAATGAGGGAAGGCTGTCGCACAAAAAACAAATATGTCAGCTTACCTGCGCCTTCAAATGGCCTTCTCCAAACCCTTTTACACCCGAATGGGTTTTAGTCTTTAAATCAAGACTGAAAAAAACTGCTCAATAGTCTCTCCTTCCACACCTGTAATCCAAATCTTATTCCATTACATATACCAAATCTTAAACTGCAGCCTCAAGCAGCTTATTTATAAACTACGCTATCCTATGATAAATGCTGATTGATTGACCCTGGAGGTATCAGAGCTCATGTGAGATGTTTAATAAGAGTCTGGCTCATTCGCCCTCATGGTCTCCCAGCCGGGCCCAAGAGGGGGACGAGCAGGGGACGAGCAGATCGATTTTATCGTATTTTGTTTTCCTCGTGAACAGAGAGCTCATCTATGGAGCGCTATGTGACAGGCCAAGGTGACAGGAAGTCACAGTGCTCAATAAATCCCTTCCAGTCAGTACGCTTGCTCAATCCGGTGCTAATTAAGGTCTCAACCTCTCTGACGGGCTTTCTTGGAAGTCCCAAAAGGTTCACGGACTTGCGAATAGATCTAAAATTACAAGATTGGGGGGTCGTAGGAGGTAGTCTTTGATTTCTGCAACATTTACCTTGAAGAACATTTCACCTCTGATGCCTTTTTCTGCCGACAAAACTCACCTAAAGTACTTTTTGTTATCTATTTTATTAATCCCTTTAAAGCCTCGTTAAAACAATTCTGCTAATCCCCTTCCTAATTTAAAACTGAGGTTGTTTACCCTTTTTTGGACTTTTTAAAGAGCTTCAATATAACCTTGTTGAACCAGACAGACAAATGTGGCCTGACAAAAGAACTGAAAAACATTACTCTGAAAAAAGAATTTTTATTAGATAAACCTACATTTTTTACTTTAATTTGTTACACCTATATTTATTTGGTCTTCTCAAATTAAAATTGTATTTAATTTGAATGAGGCTAAATTATTCATGATTCATACTCTTTAAAACCTTTGTTCTATATATCCCAGCATCCTGTTTGCCTATTTGTCTTTACTTGGGCACAATGTCCAGATGGAGATAAACTACCACACTCAAGCCTTTTCCAAACTCAGCACATTTCTAATTCAGTCCCCTTTTCCTTGTAGTAATCCTGTCTTACATTTTTAATGGAGGGGTGAAGCTGGGGACATCCTCCTGGGGTGGGGAGAGGGAGGGAGGGGGGTCACTCAGACCGTGGAGGAAGGATCCCCTCTTTACACTAGTATGTGGAGGAGTATGTCGAGACTTGGCCCTATTTTTTGGGGGCAGATTTTTTTTCCTTTTGATTCATGAGAATCAAAATGGGTGGGGGACCCCCCCCCACCCTCTGTATAAACCCACACAGTGCCCCATGGAACTGTTATGCCCCTCCCCCCATGGTACTTTGGGGGGGGGGTAAATGGGAGGCTTCTGGGGCAGGGGTGACATGACAACATGTTAGGCCTATCCAGCCCTACTGGCAGAGCAGCTCTGTTTCAGATTATGATATTATTCAAACATTCAGCTACAAAGTAACTTGTCCATAATTTAATCTGTCATTCAATTGTTTATTAAAAACAACAAAAATGTGTTTTTAAATTATTATTAATTATTATTAGTTCTGCGGTGCACTCCAGGTTTTTGGTGTGTTTTTATCGTTGATTGGCTGGAATCCACACTTCGCATTTAAAAGCCTAAAATTAGCTGTTGATTTCTGCAGACACTGCAAGGCTGGAGTTAAACCTTCAGACACTGTGGCCCCCCAGGACTGGAGTTAAACCTGCAGTGGCCCCTCAAGACTGTAGTTAAACCTCACACACTGTGGCCCCCCCAGGACTAGAGTTAAACCTGAAAGGTCTAACACCCGTGTTTAAAAACTGGTGCTATGCTAAGAGCCTAATGGGGTGAAAAGTGCTAAGATGCGGAAGTGGGGATTGGGGGGGTGGGGGGGGGGGTCTGAGTCTCAGAAGAGGAGGAGGAGGAGGAGGAGGAGGAGGCTCATTCAGGGAATATAGCCAGAGACAGTGGTGCCACACTGAGGCTCATTCCAACATTAATATTTGATGTTAAGACCAGATGAAAAGGGGATTAAAGTGGCACGCGATTGGAGAGGTGTCCCAGAGTGGGCGGGGTACTAGGGAAGATTAGGGGCATGTTCTCTAATGTGGGTGGGGCACCGTGACAGAGTGAGAGAGAGAGCCCATTCTTAATGTAGTGTAATGTTAATCTGAACTAGGGAGCACTTTCAAGGGAGCTATCATTTTCCCCCCTCCCCCCCACACACCCACACGCACACAAGCGCAAGCACACACATGCACAAGCGCATACACGTACACACAAACATGCACACGCATGCACTTGGAATGCGGGAATATTCTTCGGCGCGCAGCCCATCGCCCCGCATTCTGTTACCATGGTAACTTCATGGTGCTGAAATGAAGGACCAGACTGTGCATGTGCGTGTGTGTGTGTGTGCGTGTGTCTTCTCTTGGCTTGTGAAATGCAGTTTTCCCTGTTCAGAAATTGACAGAGAATGGAAATGGCTGTGATCCCATCTGTCACGGACACAGAGCAATGCCCCTTTCTTTTTGTCCCCTCAAGGGAAAACTCGTTAAATTGTTACTTGTTAAATCTTTTTTATCAATAAAAAGGCATTTCCTAGTATAAGGAGTTCTTGTCGGTCATTCATGAATTTTTTTTTTGTATGTGACCTGCACACTGCTGTGTGCTGTTCGTTTAGGCAAGGTATACCTAGATCTCATTACCAGATTTATTGATTGATTGTGTGTGAGGTAAGCTAAGGGTTTGGTCCTCACAGTACAGGCTAACAGCTACATTCTCAATGGCCCAAGAATTAGAGCGGCTAATTGCTAAATGTGAATAAAGGCTTTGTGCTAATTCTGATAATTAGCTGTAACAACGTCCCCCAAGAACCTCCAGCAAAAGCATCTTTGGAAGCTTGAAAATAGAGTGCAGGGTTTTTTAATTTCTTTTTCGAGCACTTAGAATTTGTCGATAAATCCTAATAACCATTCAAAACAGTTTATCTCTCAAAGCGATTTGGAGAATTCTACAGAGGAGGGCTGCTCATGGAAGGTATACACAGAGATGGAAAGGCTAGCCCTAATGAAGCAGTAATGTCAAATTTTGAATGTAAGGACATTAACTTGATGTATTTTTGCATATTCACTTGTCCTCAGTCATTTTTTAAAGTATTTATTTCCTTGTTGCTGAATTAGATTCATGTTACCAAATAAAACATACAACTAGGGCTGTAGACTTTGTTATGCACACACACACTACAAACTGTAAAGCAGCTTTTATATTTTGCAAATCATGCAGCTTTTACAGTCACATTTGATAATGTAAGACTTAAACCATATTTAGGAGCATTTTTGAATTTGCCCCTCTTGTTTGGTGAATGTAGCAAAGATGCTTCCAAATGTCAGTTTGGTAACTTTGTCAGGCTGTTTCCCTGTTTCTTTTTGCCTATTTTACCAGCTACTTTGCCTTCTGCTCTCAACCTGTCTAGTCACTACTATCTCTTAGTAATTTTGTTACTATGGAGACCAACTTTTACTGTATGACACCACCGAGCAAAAGCAGGCCTGCTATGCCACGTTGCCATGGAAACTCAGCAGTTGTTGAACCCATGGGAGCAGAGGGGGAGTGAGTAGGTGTTGTAGCGTAGGCGTTATATTAGATGACCCCATTAAGTAATGTGCTATGAGCCATTTAGGACCAAATTTACAAATATCTCACCTCAAAATGTAACAAATTACAAATATAGCACTCCTCCTCTCCTAATCGCTCACTTGTTACTTTTATGGATTTTGAATATAAAGCGAGCTAGTTTGGGGAAGGTCCTGTTTCAGCATGACAATATAACAAGGTCCATATAGAAACAGTTTTGTTGAGAATGGTGTGGAAGAACCTGACTGGCTGCATGGACCCCTGACCTCAACCCTATCCAACACCTTTTGGATCAATTGCAAAGCCAACTGTGAGCCAGGCCTATTCGCCCAATCAGTGCCCAACCTCACTAATGATGTTCTGGCTGAATGGAAGCAAGTCCCTACAACCATATTCATGCCCATAATTTTGGATGAGATGTTGGATGTCAGGTGTCCACATACTTTCGGCCATGTTGTGTATTTGGAAGAATGTAAGAAATGTGAGGACTACATTGCTAGCTGCTTGGCTGAAAAGATAATCACTCGAAAACAGGAAGTAAACCCACCCACTCAGAAGAGCTACACACGTCTTATTTATTATTAATGGCAGTGATGCTTCTCTAAGGTAATGGGAGGGCTGCGGTGGCTTCAGCAGAGGGAGAAACAGAAGCAGTGGTAATTAGCGGCTCTCACACATCCCTCCTCTAGAGATTCGATGAGGCAGGTCTCGGAGCCACAAAGGCAGTTTGGTGTGTGTGTGTCATCACCTCTTCCACAAAAAACAAAACAATGAAAGGAACCACTGTATATGTTCCCCACACCTGAGGTACCTGTGTTGTGTAAGAAACACACATTCTGTGTGTGGAGTCAAAGCACAGCGGCCGCAGACACACAGTGACACTACTCTGGGTGAGCAGTAGTGGGCGCTATGGAGTAGGGTTTGGAAGACACTAAATATTACTGTCAAGGTAGGGTTCATGTGACTGTGATTAATAGACATACTCGGGGCTGCCTAGATCTCCTCCGCTTAATATTTTCAAGATAATGGAAATGTGCATGTGTCCACTCAAAAAGAAATATTGACTTCGCTCAGAGTATGCCTGCTACTAGAAACAGATGTTCTACTCGGGACTGTAGTTTGGAATGTCCATCAGACTTGAGAGAGAGAAAGAGTGAGGGAGAGAGGGATACAGGGAGAGAGAGAGAGAGAAAGAATGAGGGACAGAGGGACATAGGGAGAGAGAGAACAAATGTGAGATGAGAAGTTTGTTGTTAAACAGGTTAATTAAATTAATAATAGAATGAACGACAAATTAACTTGGGCTGCTTTGAAACATGGGAGACATGGCTCTTTGATTGCCAGTCTGGAGAAGGTTGCTTTCAAAAGGTTGATGGGTTTTTTGTGTGTGGTGGGGGGCATTTGGGCCTGTTATTAACTAAAATTATGTAAGTAGGAGTAATACCGGGAGGTAAGTGGAGGCAGCAGGTCTTTGAGCCCATGTGTTACAGGCAGCTGCTCCATCAACCGCCATGTTCACCCACTCATTGTTTCCACCACCCAGGACAGCGGTCATAATGAAGACTTATTACCGCTATTATTATCGCCTTTGTAGATGCTGTCATTCATCTGGTTTACTTTTGCAGTCCTAGCCACGAGGCCTCTGTGGTACATACATTGTGGTATTGATGGGAGAGTGAGGTTCCATGAAACTCACAGTGGTTCAAATGGGTCAAATAACTGATGGCATGTAATAGCTGGACTCGTTTTTCCTTTCATGAATCCATTATTACACAGCAGTTCATGGTGTGCAAGGAATCGTGGGTATTTGGGGCATGGATACAGAAGAGTGATACATCAAGTGATAAAGCGTTGGTCTAAAGATGTGCTATGGTATACACACATGGGCCAAACTGTTATAAACGGATATAAGAAATGGTGCATAGCATAAACATGCTGGCTTCCAATAGCCAATAAGAACCATAACCGGACACCTCATTAGCAAACATGATTACTCTGTAAACTTGGGGCTTAGGGGTTGTTAGCTGTGTACATATACATACTTTTCCCAGTGAAAAACTGGGCTGCCAAACCAGTCCTGGGCCACTGCAATTACGTATTTTTCACTTGCTATTAAAATTCCCAAACTGTCAGTATTGGGGTGGGGGCTGCACTGAGTTCAACAATGATGATCCATCCAACAAGGTACACAAGGCTACCCTGGACCTGAGGTTGAGTAGCTGTTCAGACCCTGTGACCCTTCAGATCCAGGGTTGAGTAGCTGTCCAGGCCCTGTGATCCTTCAGATGCAGGGTTGAGTAGCTGTTCAGGGTCTGTGATCCTTCAGATCCAGGGTTGAGTAGCTGTTCAGACCCTGTGACCCTTCAGATCCAGGGTTGAGTAGCTGTCCAGGCCCTGTGATCCTTCAGATCCAGGGTTGAGTAGCTGTTCAGACCCTGTGATCCTTCAGATGCAGGGTTGAGTAGCTGTTCAGGGTCTGTGATCCTTCAGATCCAGGGTTGAGTAGCTGTTCAGACCCTGTGACCCTTCAGATCCAGGGTTGAGTAGCTGTTCAGACCCTGTGACCCTTCAGATCCAGGGTTGAGTAGCTGTCCAGGCCGTGTGATCCTTCAGATCCAGGGTTGAGTAGCTGTCCAGGCCCTGTGACCCTTCAGATCCAGGGTTGAGTGGCCCAGATATTGTCACATGTCTTAACAGTGTGTATGCCCTTGCTGTTTTTCAGCTCCGGTGCCTGTGTGTGTAAAACTGGCGTGTTCGGGCCGAAGTGTGATGATTGTTACCCTGGATACTTCAGATTCAGCAGTACCGGATGCCAGACTTGCCAGTGCAACAACCACTCCAGTTACTGCCACCCTCAGTCAGGTAAGAAAGCCAGACCCACACTGCCACCTGCAGGCAGGTAAAATATTCAAATCCACACCGTCATCTATTGGCAGGTACACCATTCAAACCCACACTGCCACCTTACAAGCAGGTGATTCATCTGAATCCACACGGCCACCCGCAGGCAAGCGGGTGGTTCATCTGAATCCACACTGCCACCTGCAGGCAACAAACACTCTTTCACAGACAGTAGAAGTGAGAGAATGTGAAGGAGAAGAGGAGAGAAGGATTGCACTCTTTAATGCACTTTCATATTCACCCAAACGCGTTTTAGTACACACACACACACACACACACACACGTGTTCATTAGGTGATGCTCTCTCTCTCTGTCTCGTGTGCTGTCAGATTCCATTAAACACAGTGACAGGATTTCCATCCCTGTCTGTGGGCTATTCAGGCCCTGCACATTGCAACACTCAGCCTCTCAGTGGTGCATTGCAAATTCTTTCATGAAATGTGTTCCAGCCTTCAATATAAACAAAACCATACTGGCTCCATCTCTATAGCCTTTTATTAAAAATCTGTTCACAGAAGATGGCATTCTAAACATTACCATATTTCCTTTCAACACATATGAACTTCCTGTCCATTCAAATAAAAACTGTTAGCATTGCATTGTGTTCAGTTCAGCTAGAGTTAATTTTGTACGATGGATTAAGGAGAAAAAGTGTTTCTCATCTAATAAGATGGGGAGATGTATTGCATCTCCTGAATCACGCATTCCCACAGGCATTAGATCTGTGTGAACACTGCGCATCTTGCAAAAAGTCAGGGCCGCCCTCTCTTCAGATGAGTTTGTGTTGACCGTAGTTCAAGTAGACAGCAGGTGAATTATTATTTTGGCACGACTGCAGCAGTGAGCCATTTCTGCAAGCCCCTCTGCGTCTCTGAGGGTGCGATATTAGGCCCGTGGCTGATAACGGGCGAATGCTGCTGACTGATTATTCTCCGCTTGCTGAACACGTTGGCAGCTCACAGTAATGATCGTATATCAGCTCAGCAGCGTGGCCTTTTCCGATGCCCACTGGAGGGACCCGGGGATTAGTCTGATCTAGGGTCAGTTGTACCTTTCAGCACATAGTGGGTAAACTTGAGATGTAGACAGTGCTAAACTGATTCTAGTCCAACATTTCTTCTCTGAGGTGCTTTTTATGAATATGGGCCCAGGTGCTTTTGGTAGGTTGCTGATTGCCTTAGACCCGGGAAACCCCACACGTCATGGCAAAAACACACCATTCCACTCATCTGGGCTCCTCACTTAACTACAGTCTGGAGTAGGGATCTCAAACTTGCTTCCTGGAGGGTTGCAATGGCAGTTTCCCCATGGAGTTTCTTTTCTCCTGATGACATCATGTGCAAACATTTTCATTCACTAAACTGTCACAAGAATAAAGAAAGACATGCCTACGAACACACAGGAAAGTGTATTACAGCCGTGGCTGTGGGCGGGTGTGCCCCACCCGCTGGCTGAGAATAAAAAGGAAACGCCTCTTTCACAGGGCAGCACGTTTCACTCATTATAATACTGGACCGGCTCATTAATAACGTATCAGAGAGCAGTTTGTGGGAGGGGCTCTCAGGCTTGCATATTGATTGATCTGGCTGTCGGCTCCACTAGATTTAATCGAGGAATTGATTTGTGTGCTACTCTGCCGTCCCGACGGTTCGGTGGGTTATGTAGGCTGTTGGAGCAATGCATGCTGGGAGAGACACAGGGTCATGACTGGCAGAGTAGGCTGAGGAAGAATGGCCACCCCCCCCCCCAATTTTTTGTGTCCCCTGCCTCCACACACTCCAGTGTCTCATAAGGACACAGATTCCCATCATTTTAAATAGAATCATTTTGAACAGTTGCATCAATCGTCAACAAATTTAACAAGCAGTGCTTTGGCGTTCTCTCCTTTTGTTTTCCATATTCTGATGCTGTCCCACATAATCACCATACTGTCCTGCATTTTGGCTGTTCTCTGGCCACCCTACTCTTAGCTCAATGGCTCTGTTCTGGGGTCAGTTTGCAGTTTTTCTGACAGTTCTTCCTTTTTCATAAGTGCGCTCACTGTACCAAACGTCCTGACCCGCTATGGTGGGTGGAGCTACCCTGTGCTTTACAATGTCTGAACTGCCAATCAGAAGCTCTTTGCTGTTACTGTGTTGTCTTATTGTGTTTTTTTACTTTGTCACCATGTGTATTCACTCTCTTCCTTGTGGAATCACACTCCAGCAAAAGCTGTCATTGGAATTAAAAAGCACCAAATTGAGTGCAAGGTGTGATATTGCTCAGCTCAGCCAAATACCTCACCTGGCTGCTGAACGGAAAATCTATAATACAACAGCGCCAGGACAGTATGTGTGTGGAAGGCAGTGTGCTGTGAGAGAGAGAGAGGAGGTGTGTGTGTGTGTGTATGTGTGTGTGTGTGCGTGCGTGTGCTGGCGTGTGTGTCTGTATGTGTGTGTGTGTGTACGTGTGCTTGCGTGTATGTGTGTGTGTGTGCATGCAGGTGTACATATGAGTATATATATATATATATATATATATGTTTGAGAACGACCTTGTTTCCTTCCTCACTACCCAGTCCTCCTCAGTAAACAGTGATCTCAGGTCAGAGAATGAGGATACAGGGCGGCAGCCTGATGTCTGCTCCCGTCCCGAGCACTGATCTGAGATCAGTGTTGCTGAGGAGGACTGGGTAGTGAGGAAGGAAACAAGGTCATTCTGTAGCGTCTGTTGTTGCTGTAGAGTAGAGCTGGAAAGATCCAGGGGAGCGCCTCCTTCAGCCTCTGATTCTGGTGTTCTGCAGATGCCAGCTGTGAGTCTGCTAAGAGTACTGAAGAGCGTCACTCCCACTGACGCCCAGTACAGATCTTTCCCATATTTACTGATTTATGGAAATGTGTGTGTGTGTCTGGTATGGTGTCCAGATTAGCCCAGGGGTGGGGGGAGGGGGGTCAACATCACCTGCAGCGACAGACTCAGTGAAGATGGCCCAATCAGCCTGCCTCTACTGTAGTGGGTGTGATCCAGTGCCAGCCAATCAGAAGCAATGTGCGATGGGGGAGGTGTTGCGCTTTTACATTAACGTTTGAGCACATTCTCTTATCCAGAGTGAGTTACACAGCTTGCTTTTTACATGCCATCCATTTATACAGCTGGATATGTTTTTAGCGAAGCAATTAAGGTTAAGTACCTTATTCAAAGGCACAGAGGGACTTGCATCGTTTACAGTTTTTTTTTTTTTTGGAGGCTGGAAATTTGCCTAAGCAGTTCTGAGCTACAGTAGTGTTTATACCAGGCACTGATCCCACCACCTCGTGGGTTTAAGACCTGTTGAAGTATCACTGCCACTGCAATAGCTGCATTGCTTCTATGTCTGTCTGGAGGGAAGACTGTTCAGAGTGAGAGAGAGGGATAGACATTTTCTAACCATAAATTTAAGAAATTAATATGTGCTAGATTATTTATTCATCTGTGTTTTGGTAACATTAGTGGATACTTGTCAAACTAATTAAGAAAATGAAATTAAACTGAGAGAACGAGTGTGGGTGGGTGCACACTCTCTATGTGTGAGAAATTACACAGCTGAGCAAAAGATGACAATTTGCATTTCATCAAAATAAATGATAGATCATGTGACCTGACCACATGACCCCCTGTCCCCTCAAACCAGGAACTGTGGGCTATGCTGTTAACTGAGCATACAGCTGGAATGACTAGAATGGTTTCATTAACCACAGAGCTGCAGAATGTGCACTGCAGTAGATCTGCCCACTGTCGTGTCAGATCAAGTCTGACCCAGTACTACAGAACAGTGTTTCTACCGCATTAGATGTCTGTGGCACCTCACCCTGAAATTAATCACATCTCTTTATCTCTCTCGTTTAATGTTTAGAATTGTCCCTGTGTGTCCATATTGGCACACACACACGCAGGCTATTTACACAACATGTCACATTTGTGTCCCTTCGTTAAATCGTGTTCTCATTAATTAACCAGACCGGTGCGCGTCGCCCTTGTTCATTAGCGGGGTGCAGCTGCTCGTTTGCGGTTTGATTGCATATTGTACCGGGGCCGCGGGTCGTCATGTCAGACACTCCCTCAGTTAGCCCCTCATTCTGTCTGTTCTTCAGTCCCACACACACACGGAGGCAGATTCATCAAACCGTTCTTCAGCCTGCGGTCAGTGCACCAGCAGTCCGTCCCGTCCCTTCACCCTGATCTGCAGAAACTCAGGAAACTAGCCAACATTTGAGTTTTGGAATATTATAAAGCACGATTCTCAAAACCCCATTCTCAAACCTTTTCTTAAATTCTTCTTACTTTGGTCCATGAAGAAACTCTCTATCCCCAAGGCATGATTAGCCAAGTATTCAACAAGCAAATGAGCCATTGCTAAATGTTGAGTTTGACTGTGCTTTTGGGTCTACATGTAGCATTGCCAATCATCAACATTAGTAGCTTGTTATCAATAAACGGGTACGTGTTCCCGAAACGTTTATTATTGTATACTAAAACTAAGGCAAAAACTAGGTGTGCTAGTTATTTTTAATAGTTTGTTATTATAATTAAAATCAATAGCCTATTTAGGCCTACAATTGTGCTGATATACATTTTGGTGTTAATATGAGATCTATAACTAGCTACGTAAATTGACTTTGTATAAATAATAAAGCATTCTAAATATAAAACTCTTGCATATATGCCTTTATGCTTGTTTCCAAATACACATAAAATCTGATTGTACAAAGTACAAATTCAAATAGATTAAAAAAAATAATTAAGAACACCAAAATGTTTGTGGGAAAGTGAAGACCTTAACAACACAAGTAACCATATCTGGAAGCATGCACCACTGTGGGTTAACCTGACTTCAGGCCAAATTTCACATTTTATGCAATCAGACAGCTGGAAATTTAATCCCACATCAGGCTCACAAATAAGTGATTCGATTGTTCTTCACTGAACCTTCTAATGCTGATGTAACAATTACTGCTGATAATTGAAGGCAGTAGAGTTCTAGAACACTGACTTAACAGTCATTCCAAAAAACCTACTCTTCAAAGGGTTAAAGGTACAGCAGACACCTGGCATTTTAACATAATTATAATTATTATTTGCAGGTCCCTAAACCTCTGCACCATTCATGCATAAATCATGCAGACTTCATCTCGTAAAAAGCTTTTGTCCCACAGTGCTATTTGGTCCCTTTCCACCTCATTGATTTTTATTTAAATTTTATGGCTTATGCAGTGTAAGATCTAGCTCTAAATCACAAATGCAGAACCGCCAATGCAGAGGAAGGGCCCGAGAGCAAATTCTCCCACTTAAGGATGCAGATTGCTTGTTTTCATTTGCCTGTAGGACTAGAACGCTTTTCACTGATGTGCAGTGTCACCTTGACCATAGCTAGCAGTTGGGGCTAGTTCTTTGTAAACCAGGACAGTGTGAGCGGGTACTGTCCTTGCCAAGCAAGGTAATTCAATTATCAAATGCTTACTGAAGGTTTTGAAGTGCAAGGGATGGGTATTGGTATGATTGATGATTCTTTTGTCATTGATTATCGATCAAAGATCTATAACTGCCTTCACTGTTCTCGGTTAGAGTTGTTTCAGTGGCCAGTCTGTGGCCAAGTCCATCGGTCAGTCGACTCTCAAGTCCATCTACCCGTGTGACGGGGGGTTCAGTTTCCCGACCTCACACTTTCTGTACTTTGAGCTCATCTCTTATCAGTGACCCCCTGCTGTCCCCCTGCCTAAAAATACTAAACTAGGACACACTGTCCACTCGCCGCCATTTAGAAAAAAAGAAGTCCTTTCAGCGAATCCCCGGTGTTAACCCTGCCTTCGCTGTGAGAAGACCCGGATGCTAAGGACAGACGACGCCTTGGTTTGGCTCGGGTTCGACTGCTGAGGAGCCACGCTAAACATTCATTCCAAGAGTCAGAAAAACGTCTAGAAAATGAGGGCAGGCTGGGTCCCCTGCCTTGGCTTTGTCATCAGTGGTGCACTGCTGGCCCCGTCCTGCCTGGCTTTAACTATTTAAGGTGTAAGATCACAAATATCTGATTTGAGTTCTAGAACACTAGACTTAGAATTTTGAAGAAAAAAAAACATTCCAAATTTTGTAAACAAAATGCTGCTGTTTTAATGACTAGTAATATATAACTAAATTGTTTTAAATAGTAATTGCTTTGGTTAATCAGCAATCTATTCTGAGTAAGTCATTTAGCATGTAGTGAAAAAGATGGTACTGTGTGGCCTGTAGGGTGTAAAACAGTCACTGGCTCTCCTGTAGTACTGTGTGGACCGTAGCGTGCTTCAGTTACAGCTACAGTGTTCATGGTATACAGGTACAGTTGTCACAAAGGCACAAGGGGGAAATTTTTAGCAGGGGGAAATGTTTCAAAAAATTTCCCACATGTAATGCTGCTCTTAAGCCCCGCCCCATTGATTTTGGCTGGTTAAATCATTGATGCGCATTATTTACCATACAGTTGTTCCTTGGCTTTTTATCTGCTCAGTCACATGATCAGGCTAACACTGACAACCCCCCATTATTTCCCTTTCTAATAACCGTGTGTGCGCTCTGTGTGCGTTCGCCCCTCCATCCGCGTCCCCCTCGGCCGTGGTCTCCATGGCGATGTGGTTCCCAGCAGCTGGATGGCACCTCTTGCCACCGCACAGGCCACCTCTGACGATGTTATTACCTTTTTCTTTCAGGCATCTGTCTGGACTGTCAAGACAACACAAAAGGCCCCGGCTGTGAGGAGTGTGGCGAGGGTTTCTACAGGAGGCCGGGGGCTGCCCTGACAGATGCCTGCATCGCCTGCCCCTGCTCCCTCAACACCTCCACAGGCAGCTGCCGCCCCGGTGAGCGCGCTGCCCGCAGTGACCTCGCTGAGCGCGTCGGTCTGTTGCCGCTAGCGATTGCAGCTAAGCGCGTCGGTCTGTTGCCGCTAGCGATTGCAGCTAAGCACATCAGTCTGTTGCCGCTAGCGATTGCAGCTGAGCGCCTTGGTCTGCCGCGTCCCTGTAGCTGCGCAGAAACATGGGGAAGGAGACAGGGCGGCGCTGTGTGTTCTGTGCGCCGTGTTTGACGCAGTGTGTTTCGCTTTTTGCTTTCTGTGGTTTGTGAAGAACCCGCTCTCAGGCAGTCACCTCTTCCTGTTCAGAGAGGAGGACTGAAGACATCTAGGTGTGTGTGTGTGTACAGGGTGCGTACATGTCTGTGTGTGTGTACGCCTTTGCAGGTCTGTGTGTATGTAGCTTTGTGTGGTGCAGGAGATTTCCTCCTGTGAAGTTAATCTGTTGCTGGGAGAATGGGAAGTGCTATTAGAAAATGAGAGCAAGAAGAGGAAGCATTTGTTCTCTTTCTGTTTTTCTGTCCCTTCCTCTCTCTCCCCTGCTCCTTGCTCTCTCTCATGCGGCAGTGCTGTAATTTTGTGTGTGTATGTGAGTTACTAAGCAGTCTCCTATGCTATTGAACACAAGGCAGTGTTTACCTGCCCTACAGTTAGGACTCTGAGATAAATAACGATTTGAAATCTAACATGAAAGGATGAATGTGTGTGAATGGATTATCTAACTAACTGTGAAACCTGAAAAACCGAACAGGAGGGGAACAACGTGCCTGCGTGCACACGCGTGCGCACGTGCGTAATGAGGGAGAGATGGAGAGGCAGCTGTGGAGCTGAAGGGACTGGTTGCCCTGGAAACAGTGATCAGTGAAAAGGAGCGGGCCAGTGGTGTGGGTTACTGGGAGCTGGAGGTGCTGGGGGGAGGAGCGGTGATGGACACTCACTGGACACGCACGCACACACACGCACACACACGCACACACCGCCGCCCTGATGCTGTGTGTGTGTGTGTGTGTGTGCGTACCCAGAGCGTGTTTTTGTGCACTCCAATAATTCCAAGACCCCTCCCCTTTCACTGGTATATCTAAAGCAGCCATGTGGAACGGCCCTTTGGCTTTAGAGTGAGTAACGGACGGGTGGGCGTGGTCTTCTGTGGATGATTGACAAAGCGGGTGCTTGTGTTGCGGTTTACTCTCTTCTCTAGCCAGCGACTGATTTAAATGAGGAATGTGTGTATGAGTACATTCTTGTACGTGTGTGTGTGTTCTAGTGGATGACTTGTCTCTAAATTGTGGGTTTGGGGATGTCAGACACACGTGGTTGACCAGGCACTCACACACATGCGCGCGCACACACACACACACACATACGCAGTCATGTACATACGCACGTACAGAAGCAGTCTGTTACTCACGGTGGCATTTCATTGGCTGACAGATGTCCAGGTCACCTGCTCATGGCCACTCGTGGTCACAGTGGATGAATTGCTTGCCTCGCCCTGTCGGCACGGTAACGACTCCCCCGTGTCCTGAGGAGGGGAGAGAGCCACACTGTTCTCCTCAGTGCAGGTGACTGACATAGGGGAGCAGAGCACAGCTAGAGCTGATCTTTCATAGGAAACGCCTTACACAAATACACACTGGCTGTGTCTGAAAGGTAGTGCAGAGGTTTAAACATGAGGCTTAAACTCCAGCTGAACACACTGCAGTTGACCCACAGAGGTTTCCCTGAGCTGAATCTGTTCCATCTGGGCATTCTTGCTCACTTGATCACAGGGATGTCTTTTTAAAATGCATCTCAGCAAATAAAGAGGGTGGTTTTTTTAATTATGTAATTTTGGCTGAGCGCTGATTTTTCCTCCATAAAAACCTCTCAACAATGTCCAATCAGCTTGTGGGTTTTGCTGTGTCAAGAGAGAGGTTCTCAAGTGTTTAACGAGGCCTCTGTTCTTAACGAGCTCCCTGAAGCTGATGGTGGGATGGAGAGTGAGGAGTGAGTGATGCACTGCTGTTCTGAGGTCAGTGAGCTGTCATTGCTGTTCTGAGGCCAGTGAGCTGTCATTGCTTTTCTGAGGTCAGTGAGCTGGTGCTGCAGTTCTGAGGTCAGTGAGCTGTCATTGCTGTTCTGAGGTCAGTGAGCTGACATTGCTGTTCTGAGGTCAGTACAGCAATAATGAAATAGAAATGAGACGGTTTTAACAGTTGTGACATCACATTACTGGAAAAAAACAGTGAGGCGATCAACAGAGTGATTGGTGCTGATGGTAATTAGTGGATACTTACTAGTTAATTAATAAAATAACACTTAAGTTCATGAATTCCAGGAGAATAGCGGTAAAGTGTGCATCATCACTGGTGCTGTTCTGTTGATCCCCAGCTCAGTGTTTGGTGTCAGTGATGACGTTTATGATGTAACCTGCTTTGGTCTGAATGGACAGGCTGATGATGTCACCTGCTTTGGTCTGAATGGACAGGCTGATGAGAGCATACAGGACACTGCTGCCTGGAGGCAGGTGACCTCGCCTTGTTTCCACACTGCAGCGGGAACCCATGGCCGCACCCAGGGCTCGCGTGTGACTGCTGGCCTATCGGCGCTTATGGTGGAACTGTCTGGCCTCCCCACGCATCCTCTGTTCCAGGGGGACCAGAATGTGGGTTGCGCTAATTAGAGAACCCGCTCCATGCTGGCCTCTCCTTAATGCAGGGCTCTCACACTCCAGTCTGGAGAGCCGAAGGTCCCGGCTGGTTTTTGTGATCTCTTTTCGATTGCCAGCCAGTTTAGGCCCTGGAAACGAGGTGTGCCGACTCTTCAGCCCATCAGCGTCTTAAATTAAGCGCTTAAGTGCGAGAACGCGTCAAAAACCGGCAGACATTCTGGGATGTTAGTATTAGCTTGAGATCGCTGTCTTAAAGGAACACTTTTAACCTCCATCACACGCTAAAATACCAGACATGCAGGGCCTGATTAAGAGTGTGTGTGTGTGTGTGCGTGTGTGTGGAGTGGTTACTAAGGATCAGTTGAGGTCAGTTTTCCACCCCTCCACAGTGAGGGTTATGACTGTGAGTTTCCACAGCAACGTGTGAAAATATGAAGCCACATTCCATTAGAGTCACTGGCTTTTCCCACACAATAATTTGTGTATTTGTGTGTAGACACCATACATATTTTGAGTTGATAGTGACTCTATTGTTTTTAGTTAGTGTCAACTGTCAGCTGTCTCTCCCTGTGTCAACCTCTCTGCTTCTCCTTCTCTTTTTTGCAAGTAAATGAGTGAATCTACTTATCCCCTCTGAATTCTCTCTTCAGTGCTGTTCATGTCTGTGTCTGTGTCTGTGCGTGTGTCTGTACATGCATTTGTGTCTGTGCTTGCGCTTTTGACTGTGTTTGTGTCTGTGTCTGTGCATGCGTCTCTGGTGTATCTAATGGAAATGCTGAGTTTAAGGTCGTAAAGCTAAGCAGAGTTCGCTGGACTTCACAAGCCTGTGCCAAAGCTGCAGGTTCAGAGCCAAAGGTGTGGAATTTATCAGAGCTGGGAGACAGGGACAGGGGGAGAAACTCAGAGAGGGAGGAGAGAGAATGTGTGTTCTCATTCAGCACAAGTGTTTATTATCTGTGTTTATTATTATTATTATTATTATTATTATTATTATTATTATTATTAGTTGTAGTAGTAGTTGTATATTATTATTATTATTATTAGTAGTAGTAGTAGTAGTAGTAGTTGTATATTATTATTATTATTATTATTATTATTATTATTATTATTACTAGTAGTAGTAGTAGTAGTAGTAATAGTAGTAGTATATTATTATTATTAGTAGTAGTAGTAGTATTAGTAGTAGTAGTAGTATTTTTGTTGTTGCTGTCCTCAATTATTCTGCTTAGTGATTATTCATCTCTGTTTATGTTTAAATGTGATACTTGCTGAGATGATATTTACAAATTTATTTCCTGCCAATGAAGCATTGTGAATCTTGAGAGAGAGAACATTGAGAAAGAGAAAGAGAAAGAGAAAGAAGTGAGCATAAGGAGAGTGTGGAGAGATTCATAACAATAGAGAGAGAGAGAGAGGAGACAGAAAAGAGCGAGAGAGAGGAGAGATGTGCTGACTGTAGTCCTGACTGGCTCAGTGCAGCTGTTTTGCAGAGAGCTCAGCAAGGTGTTAATCGCAGTGACTGTGATCGGTTCAGTGCAGCTGTTTTGCAGAGAGCTCAGCAACGTGTTAATCACAGTGACTGTGATCGGTTCAGTGCAGCTGTTTTGCAGAGAGCTCAGCACGGTGTTAATGGCAGTGACTGTGATCGGTTCAGTGCAGCTGTTTTGCAGAGAGCTCAGCACGGTGTTAATCGCAGTGACTGTGATCGTTATTCACATTCCCAGCAGAGGCTTCACAGAAACAAGCACAGCTTTGCATTCAGCAAGTGCACGTGCAGAGCCTAGGGTGCAAAGCTGCAGGGTCCCAACCATGCTGCCACAGTTCAGTTTCAGCCCGTGTGTGTGTGTGTGCGTGTACGCATGCAGATACCCTCGGGGCAGGCCTGGTTACAAGGGAGGGGCAACTAAGTTCCTAAAAATGCTGCATGTTCACACAGCTTATAGCTACACGCTAATTTGTCGTCACACCAAAGGTGTGGCACTACTCTGTACTGTAACAGCAGATATATGGTATTATAACCCCTGCTGGGTTCAAAGAGAGACTGACTCTGACTCAGCACAGTTTCAGTCGTCATGGTGTTGAGATGATCGTTCTGCGCAGCAGCTTCTCCTGCCGCTCTGCAGGAGGCTGGCAGGCGTGATGCTGCTGGAATGCCAGGTGGGCTCTGTTGGGATGGGCTGGGCCCGCTGTTGCCACGTCCGCAAAAGTATACGAACCTGCCGGCGGAAAGAAATTCAAACGTTGTCAGGGCCACTTTAAAAACGAATCACCCCCCAAGCCCAAGCCCAAGCCCCCCCCCGTCCCCCCGTCCCTCCCCCTTTGCAGTCTCACACAGGGCAGCACGAAGGCGCGGGCCACGCCTGGTCATCAGCGCGCGACCTCCACGCTGATGCTCCACGCACAGCCCTGCCATCCGCCCTGAACGCAGCATCACACACTCGCGCTGTGGATACCAGGAAACAGGCCCTCTGCTCCACAGTGCACCCTCATCCTCAATAGTGGTGTATTACTGCCATCTGCTGGTGACCACTGGTACATGCAGTGGATTTTTACATTGATTTTGTTACTCCGATGGCTATGTGGCACTGCTGGTGATTATCAATACGTAGAAACACTTAAGCAACACTTTAGGCAACATTTAAGCATTTGAGTTGTTGTGTTGGTATTGTACAGTATGATATTTGAGTACAGAAGGAGATGAGGTGGGTGCTGAAGTATGTTTTGAAAAATGAAAGTAAAAAACTCAGCTGTGCAGTCTGGCGCGGTAACGCCTGTGTTTGTGTGTTTGTCCTCACAGACAGCGGCGGCAGCGGGGGTGCGGTGTGTGAGCAGTGTCGCGCTGAGTACCAGGGTCCACTCTGCGATCGCTGCGGGGACGGGTTCTTCCGCTCCGATGGCGCCTGCCGGCCCTGCGACTGCAGCGGAAACGCGGACGCCGTGGCGACGCCGAGCCTGTGCCACCCGGAGACGGGCCGCTGCCTGAGCTGCGCCAACCACACGGCCGGGCCTCGCTGCGAGCGCTGCGCCGACGGGTTCGCCGGGAACGCCCTCGCGCACACCTGCACGCCCACAGGTGAGGGGCGGAGCTGGGCGGGGCAGAGAGGGATCTGGGCGGGGCCAGGAGTGGTTGGTCTGAGTGCTGATTATTCAAAGACATGTCGCATGGCTGAATATCAATGATGCTTCCTGTATGTGGGCATAAATAAAGGTCTTTTGTGTGTGTGTGTGTTGACCAGCAGAGGGCATCAGTGCACCAGTCAGAGAAATTTATGGTCACTTAATATTTTATCGGGGGAGCAGAATTCTGTAACGTCTGTAACGAAAGTTAACAAAATAGACGCACATTCAAATGAGGTAGCATTTAAAACACATAAAATAAATTTTAATATGGACCCTTAAAAATATTTTAAACCAGTCTCTGAAAAATGATTTTACAAGACATTGTACAAAAAATATTAACATTTTAAAATATTCTTAAATATAAAATAGATTATTCTAGAGTCAATATCCTTGAAGCCATTTAAAAAGCAATTTAATAAGAGACAGAGGAACCAAAGTCCTCACACCCTAACACTTCCTCTAACTTGTCTTCCAGGCATAAAAGTCCTCCCCACACCAGTGCACGTCACCGCGACAACCACCCCGGTGACCACGATCACCGGTGACACGGCCACGACCACCGCCATGGCGACCACCACCAACTCCACGGGCGGGCGGACGAGCGCGGCCACCACGCAGTCCCTGCTGACCAGTCTGGGTGGCCCCACGGACAACGCCACGACGACGGTCGCCAAGGTGTCCTGGGCGCAGTTCAACGTGGTGGTGCTGGCGGTGATCATCGTGGCGGTGGTGCTGCTGCTGAGCGCGGCCGGCGGGTTCTACAGCTACCGCGAGTACCGCAACCGCAAGCTGAACGCGCCCTTCTGGACCATCGAGCTGAAGGAGGACAACATCAGCTTCAGCAGCTACCACGACAGCATCCCCAACGCCGACGTGTCCGGCCTGCTGGAGGATGAGCCCGGGGAGGCCCCGCCCAACGGCCAGCTGGCCCTCAGCAGCCCCAGGAATGTGTATAAGCCTTAGGCCACGCCCCCTTCCAGAGGCCACACCTCCCTCAGCAGCCCCAGGAATGTGTATAAGCCTTAGGCCACGCCCCCTTCCAGAGGCCACACCTCCCTCAGCAGCCCCAGGAATGTGTAGAAGCCTTAGGCCACACCCCCTTACAGAGGCCACACCTCCCTCAGCAGTCCCAGGAATGTGTATAAGCCTTAGGCCACGCCCCCTTCCAGAGGCCACACCTCCCTCAGCAGCCCCAGGAATGTGTATAAACTTTAGACCACACCCCCTTCCAGAGGCCACACCTCCCTCAGCAGCCCCAGGAATGTGTACGAGCCTTAGGCCACACCCCCTTCCAGAGGCCACACCTCCCTCAGCAGCCTCAAGAATGTGTATAAGTCTTAGGCCATGCCCCCTTCCAGAGGCCACACCTCCCTCAGCAGCCCCAAGAATGTGTATAAGTCTTAGGCCACGCCCCCTTCCAGAGGCCACACCTCCCTCAGCAGTACACGCCTCCATAATCAGCGCCACAAACATGTATAAGCACCTTAGAACACGCTTCCCTTTTCTCTCAGCGGGACACGCCTCCCAATGTCGCCCCAAGAACATGACATGCCTTAGGCCACACCCCCTCCCAGAGACCACATCCAGACCCCCCCTCCCAGACATACCCACCCAGGAACTAAGCCTGTGCATGGTCTCTGGGAAGGGGGGCTGTAGCGCAAGAAGAATTAAATCTCTGGAAGGAACACAACCAACAATCGCCAAAAAAAGCATATGATTTGTTTTTTTTTTAAACAAGGAACAGACTTTGCAGAAATGGAATATTGGCTTATTATTTTCCGGGACTGGCCAAGAGGACAGCAGTAGTCTAGCAGTCTAAAGTAGTCTGGAGTGAGGCTTGGAGTGAACTACTGCAGGGTGGGCTGCGGCGCAGGGATTGGCCTGCGCTCACGGTGGACGGGCACGACTCTCTCCTCTGTACCGCCATTGGCGAGATTGCAGACCAAGGGCGGGGGCGGAGAAAGCGATGGCAGACTGGGGGGGGGGGGCAGTGGGGACTACGCTGCCAACGATCATGAATGCAACATGCGGATTTTTATTTATTATGTTTTCCCCTTTGTTTGGCACCCCTCTGGATAGATTTGTGCCCTAGAAGGTGGTGGTGCGAGGAAGGGGGGTGGGGGGCGATTGGTTCAGGTAAGGGATGGGTTTTTGGCCGGAGGGTGGGGAGGTGCCGCTGTGGATTACAGGTGAAAAAGCATAAATGTGAAGAGTGTGTGGGTACATGTACACACACCCGCACACACCTGCACACGCACAGCTAATTTTTTTCGTTGGAAGGACAGGATCCAAAGGCTTACAGAATTTCCTGTGTTTTGAGAAATGTGCTAGAAGACATTTGAGAGACATATTTGGGAGGTGACTAAGAGAGATGCGTGTAGACATGTGGGAGTGGCATCATGGGACAATGAGACGGAAGGTCTTGTGACCAGCGGAGGTAGCAAACCGGCTCACGTAAGCCATGGAGCAGGCTGCAGACACCCCCTTCCGGAGGGAAATAAAAGAGGAAGACCGTGCCAGGAAAGATCGAGTAATGTCAACGTTCACCTTGTGAAAAATTCCTGGATGAAAATGCACAGCATTGTTCTGTTTTTGTTTCATTGATTTTTTTTTTTTTTTTAACCGTTTTTTGTTTTTTTAACAGTTTTTAGCTGTTCATTTGTGGATAAATGTGGCACATGACGATTATTAAGTTTATGATTTTAAAAAATAATCTGTTACTGTAATAAAAACAGTCGGAGTCCAGGCCAGTTGAGAGTGTGCTGCAGTTGCAGTATTCACTCTCTTTACTGGTGGAAGAGGTTGCATCGAGGTCAGAGCCCAGCTGGCGGCTCAGCGAACACTTGTATTTATTGCATTTGTACAGTATGTGTAAATGTTGTGGGGCATGTTTGTATCTGTATATGTGTTGGCGTGTTTGTGTGTGTGTGTGTGTGTGTGTACAGGTGTGTGTGTGTGTGTGCGTGTGCTTGTGTGCACGCATCTGTGTGTGTGTGTATGTATATTTGTGTAGGTGTGCGCGTGTGTATGTGTGGTGTGTGTATGTATGTGTGTGCATATGTGTGTGTGTGCATGTGTATGTGTGGGCATGTATTACTATCTTTGTGAGAACCAGATGTCCCCACAAGGATAGAAAGATGAGGAAAATTACGCAAGGTGGGGACCTTTTGCTGGTCCCCACAAGTTCAAGAGGCTGTTTTAGGATTAGGACTTAGGGGTAGGGTTAGGGTTACAATTAGGATAAGGTTAGGCACGTAGTGGTTGGGGTTAGGGTTAGGGTTAGAGGTTACAGAATGAATGTAAGTCAATGGGAAGTCCTCACAAGTATAGCAATACAAACGTGTGTGCGCATGTGTATGTGTGTCTGGCTGGTATGGTTATATGAGCCCTACCAGGCCCAGACTCCAAAGCCCCACTGTCCTCGCTGCAGAGAGCAGACGGGCTGTCTCCAGGGTGACGGCTCTGGGACGCCCTGCCCTCGTACCCGAGCCCGGCCCATCCTCAGGCTCCGCACCGTCACCCCACACGCCTGTTTATACCTTTAAATAAGGAACCGAACCTTGTACAGATGAATGTAAATAATAGAACGCTATTGTACAGGTACTACTTGGAGCACGTTCTGGCCACGCCCCTTCAGATCTGGGGAGAGGGGGTGTGGGTGAGGGGGCAAGGACGTGCCAACATGGTGTCGAGCCCCCCCGAGGGACCCACCCACCTCGAGACCCTGCTCCTGACACCCCCCTCTCCCCACCCCAGATACCTCTGCTGTTTTCAGTCAATCACATGGTGTACATAATTATGTTCAATATTGACCATATTTAATAAAAAAAACATGATTCATTTTTAGCTGTGTGGGTCCATCTGTTTTTTGTTGGATTGGTTTCTATCCTTCTTTAACTTCCATTTAGGATCGGTAGCTTTTCATAAGCAAAACATCTTGTGGCCTGGCTTGTATCTCACCCACGCTGACTCACTCACTCACATTTAGCAGGCTGAAGATTCTACCATATTGGGAGCTAACGGCACTAGCCATGCTTCACAGGAATGACTCTGTGTGTGCTCGGTAATACAAAAGGTATTGGTTTGGTTTTGTATTAAAAACGTATTTTTCTAAGCTTATGTCGCCATGAGTCAAGTGCAACCTCGCCAAGCAGCCGACCCACAAGCACCCAGGGGGTCCTTTTCGGGCTACCGGCGCAGTCACCGCTGGCGTGGTCAGACTCGATGCCTGTCCCCGGGGCCCAGCCACGCACTAGAACAGAGCCTTAACAGAGTGAGCCACCCAGCAGCTCCAGCAATGACACCTTCGGCCTCTAAATAAGCCATGTTACGTCTGACACGTTTGCGCACGCCATGACGCCATGATAAATGTCTGGAATTTTGGTCCTGGGGTTTTATTCTAATGAAATTATACTTTCGTTCACTGTAATGCGCTATATTGCAAACGATTCCTTTTGAAAGAGGTTAAATCTGTAATTGGTCGCATTTTGGAGAAATGGGTCAAATCAACGGGGTGCAAATTGTGGGTGAAGGTGAAGTAGGACTTGGTCATGATCTGCTGCGGGCAGTTTATGAGACGCGTCTTGGACATGTGGGAGGAGCCATAGTGAGAGGAGCTAGAGTGGGAGGAGCCATAGTGGGAGGAGCTAGAGTGGGAGGAGCTGTCGGTAGAGGTGCCAGCGATCGCGAGAGGAGCTTAAAGTGTCAATCCTTCATTTTTTCAAATTAAGATATGTTATATTTCATAGCTTTTCACAATGGCATTTTTGTAGCAACATCAATTCAATGCGTGCGTTCTTTGTTGCCAGCAGCCATACCTCCATGCACTCTGCTCCTGCCAATTGGCTGAAGCTAAGCAGGTGTGGGCTTGGTTAGTAGTTGGATGGGAGACCACCAAGGAATACTGAGTTGCTGCTGGAAGTGGTGTTGGGTGGGCCAGCAGGGGGCAATCTTCCCTCTGGTACAAATAAACCCCAATGCCCCAGTGCAGTGACGGGGACACTGTGCTGTAGGAGATTCCGTCTTTCGGATGAGATGTTAAACCGAGGTCCTGACTCTCTGCGGTCATTAAAGATCCCATGACACTTATCGCTAAGAGTAGGGGGTTCCCCGGTGTCCTGGCCAAATCCCAGATCTGGCTCTCGCAATAACTTGCCACTAAAAATCCCCCAGACTTAATTGGCTAAATAAATGTAATGACGCACGCAAATGATTGTCAAATGCGAAAGAGCAAGCACCTAAAATCCAAAAACCATCTTTAAAATTTAGTTTGATATGTTGCTCAGTATAACCATGACAAATGACATTGTTGGTTGACTCTAGGCAGTCGTCTTTCTCCAAAATACACTACAGCTGGATTATTTCCTGAGAAAACTAAGCACTCACTGTGCTCTGAGTAATAGCTTAGTTTGGAATGTGCCGCCAGCCGCCACAGATTTCTCAAAATCCACCAAAACTGAAAAATTATAGATAGACACTTTAAAACAGGGGTGTCCAGTCTTATCCAAAATGGGCCAATGCGGGAGCAGCTTCTTGTCAGTTATTCCAGCACTAAGACCCCCGAGATTCAATGAATGAACTAATCATGGTTTTCGGCCAAGACCTCGATGAGTAGAATCTGCTGTCACAGCGCCGGTCTGAAACAAAAACCTGCACCCACGCCGCCGGCCCTCCGCACGGTAAGACCGGACACCCCCCGCCGTTAGACGCCGACGGGCCAGTTCCACAGAAGGCTCCGGGCTCTGCGGCAGTCGCGTGACGGCTCATTGCGCAGGACGAGGGAGCGTGACGAGGCAGACGCCGCGTCCGCGCAGCTGGCACGCCCCGCTCCGGTCCTGACAGGCCCCGCTGTCTGAGGCTTCAGCACTTCCCGTAAGTTTTTACTGGAGTCACCAACTGGCCAGACTTCACATGCGCGCAAGTCATCACTCGGGCACATCTGGAGTTATTCTGTAGTCCGCAGTATTTCTACAGTCGCTTGGTGATGAAGCTCACCGCTCCAAATTTAGCTCGTCTGAAGGTCCGCGGCAGACTGGCATGCACACAGCGCCACCATAAAACAACGCCCGCGCGCGTGTCCTTTCGCTCGGCAGCAGTCAGAGAGTTCATTTGCCGTAAGATAAAGATGTCTTGTTTGAGAGCTGAGTCAGCAGGAACTAGTAGAATACATACACAGAGTGTATGTGTGTGTATATATATATATATATATATATCAGAGATTTCTGCTTTGTTTCAGAGAAAGCATCGTACTTATGTATTGTGAATTCTCTCCATGCTGCGTGTAATAAAGTGTGCCTTATCACAGCAGTCATTCTAAACTGCTGTGATATGGATTATTTGCTAAACAGTAAGGATTATATTTTTTTATCTAGACAATAATGCAAATACCTAGAGAATCATACACACGCTCAATTCAAAGCTAACAAAAACAAATCAAGCTATATTCTGTGCATATTACTACCACCATAAACATAAGTAACACTGTTGTAGCCTGCTGTGGTCCTGTAGTAGCAGATGTCCAACATATCTAGGTTCCATGTGTGATCCCCCCCCCCCTTTTTTATAAATAGGATGCAGATGTTTACTTCAGTCTGGGCACACACAGGGTGTCAGGTTCATAAATCTTGGCTATTTTCCACATTCCTGTGCTTTATCTAATATTTTCAAAAGAAACACAAACTGACTCTGTCAGTCACTGGCAGTGTATGCTGACCCCTCTGCTATAAGAACAGATTCTGAAATTTCTCTCGTCCATTGCTAAACTGCATTTACCAATTTCATGCTTCGTATTGACGGTTTATGGCCCTGTCCCAGCTTTTTTCCCCATTTGCTCAGCACATGTCTGTCTTTTGGCTTTCTGTGTAAATGTTCTGTCTTTTTCTCATTACGCATATTTAAAGTACACAGTATTAGAGTATACGTTTTTTTAAGGGGATTGACATTCTAATCTACACAGTACCCCAGAATATGGAATGCATTGTGTTCAGTCATCCATTAAAATCTATCAATACATCAATCAATCAACCAACCAACCTACCAACCAATCAATGTGATCTCTATGTGTCAGCACCTTATTTTAGGGGTTCTCAATTTCAGTCCTCATTTTTGGGTATGCTGGAGGATCTTGTATTCTTGATTAAGGTAATTAAAAACATGCTTAACTTCTTCCATCATTTTTTCTTTAGCTTCTTAACACTGGTTTGGATGATTTTCATTTGCTTTGATTTTGTTTTTGTTTTTTTACCCAAACTTTTCACTTTCCACAAATGTTTAAGTCTTTAATCCTTTAAGGTTTAAGATCACAGATTTGTGATTAGAACATTCTTATGTTTACTGACTTTGGATTTTGGAAAAAAAAAACTAATCTAAAAAATCTACTTTCATTTGTCTTTCTATAATTTTATGATTTACAAAATATAACTGTGGCAAACAAGCCTGCCACAGGCCACCGAAATGGCTTTCCACGGGGCCCTCCAGCACAGAGACACAGGGAGATGATGTTCCAACAGTCCAGATTTATTTACAAGGGTTTGGCAAGATGTTACAGCCAAAGTGAGCAGATCTAAAACACTGTCATGACAGAGAGGCCCCCTGTGTGGGTGGGGATGGCAGATTTAACCTGTGCGCACTAATTACCTCACTACGCACAGGTGCAGCCACTCCTGTTCCTGGGTCCAATTAGCCTGGCCAATTATCTAATTCTTAACCAATTGGCCAGGTCTAATTAGCTTGACCCAGGGCAGGTGTGGCTGCTTAAACCAGCCATCCCCACACCACAATAACCTTGCCATAAGGCACATTAAATAAAATAATAGTTGGATCTGGATGATTAAAGGCCCTATGATGGGAATATGAGATTTTTATTCTTGATGGAATGCACAGCCCTTTCTGACATAGTTTGTCCTTAAGAGGGTAAATCATCCAGGAGACATTCAAAGTGTTTGATAAAGAACAGTTAACAGCTCATTACAATTCAAGGGATGTAACTGTTGCTGAAATGGGATCTACATTTAATCGTTTAGCAGGTGAAGCTCACGCCCAGATCAACAGGTTTGTACAGGACTCACAAATGAAGTCACAGACAACTCAGTCAACCCCTGAGACGATTGCAAGAATAATTGCAAAATAAATAAATTAAAAAATCTGTGAAATGTATATTGCACAAGAGTCATCAATCCATTTACAGATGAATGATTCCAGGCGTTCTGTGGAGTGTGTGCATGTCCCCTACTATGTTTGGGGCACCCCAGGGGTTAATCAATGCTGCCTGTAGGCAGTCTCTGGCACTACGAAATCTGACTGGGTCTCCATGTCAAGTCAAGTCAAGTCATTCAGATTTATATAGCACAAAGTGCTTAACAGACGTTGACATGTACACACAGTTAGAGAAATGCCCATATGAGTATAGTAAAAGAAAAAAGCTATTTATTGTGGTGTAAAATAAGTAATTTAGAAACATAAAAAAATGTATTGTGGTTTAAAATAAGGAATTTATAAACACACATCTGGCTAAAGCTTAATAAAACAGAGATAGAGATAAAAAAGAATAAAAAGAGATTTAAAATAATAATAATAATAATAATTATTATAATAATAATAATAATAATAATAATAATAAATTAAAACAAGAGTCTAAAGAAATGAATTTCACTTTCCTTTACCGCTTGCGACTGGTGACTCACGAGGGTGGTGTTGCAGTGTCACTGTTCCATTCCTAATTTTGCGGTGCTTTACGTTTACCCTCTCAGACAATGAAATTTAATCTAAGTGCGTCTGTGATTAATAAGCACATTCAGGCGGGGGAAAAAAAGAAAAAAAAAACTTAATCCCCCAAAGAGTTCTTTGACCACATGGAATCTATCAGCACAATCTAATCAGCAAATTTTTGCAGGGGTCACCTCAAATGTGCAGGAGGCGGACAGGGAAAACACTGTGTCAGGGGTCATTCAGGAATATCCCACAATTTCCCAACTTTGTCCAGAACTGGTGACTAAGTATTCCATGGCACATGGATAACCTTATCATTTGATCATTACTCATGCACCAACAAAGTAGGTGGGTGGTTTTTAATGCCTGAAAGGCAATAGACTTGATAAATTAGAATGTGAATAAGGTGAGAAGCTTAAGGAAATGTATTTTTCATTATAATTCATATTATTCCTTGAAACACTGTATATTATTTTCTTACATTTATGGTGACATATCAGGCTCATTATCTCATAATATTTATCAACACCAAAAGGATTTTAAAAATAAAACAAAAATCTAAAGGAAATTCTCAAAATAGGGCATGTTCCTTAAGTGTGACAATAACGGTTTACAATGGCATCTCTAATTGCGTACCGATTGCAGAAACTGAATTGATGTAAAACCCGCCTGGTTGAGGAACGAGTGAATGGAATATTATCTTACTGTAGCTAACAAAATTTGCTCATGGACCTTCTTGAAGTACTTAAGAAGGGTGCTGGACTACATTCACACTTGCATCGTTTGGCATACGGCCTTTTCCACTGCAACTTACGAAAGTGTTTTTAATGTCAGTACAAGACACACCTATATAGCAAGTTAAAAAAAGAAAAATAACTGCGATCAGGCTTCTGGCGGCTCATTCAGTTGAGGCACCATGCTGTGGTACACGGTCTCAGGATGAATCAAGACGGTGTCAGTGCTGGCTGCGGCCAGTAGCTCTATAGGATAATCCACACTTGGGCCATGTTCGAAACAGCTTACTTGCCTACTGTTGACTATATAAGTTGAGTACCCTGGATGAGAAAGTTGTTAAGTAGGCAAAGTTTTCTGTAAATACAGTGTACTTGGGGTCACCGTTGGGGTCCCATCTTGGCCGTTAGTTCTTTAGCTTCAGTGTCCGTGAGGAGGAGACGTTAGTAAGTTCTGAAACCTAGAGATGCCCCTATGTGCAGTCTGAAGGCCTTTTGTAGGGAGGCAGCCAATTATGTGAACGGGCTTCAGGCTTCCAAATGTCTGGTAGCCTGATGCAGTAACTGGCGCCCGTGGAGCTGTCCAGGCTTGAGTGGGGGAGCGGGGGCGCTAAAGTTCCTCTTGGTCCCGCCGGTGCTGTCCATGGTTCTGAATTTCCCTGCTGCGGAAAGCGACAGCGGGAGTGGGCGTTGTCCGTACGGGAGCAGGGGTAGGGGTTCTGGCTCCCACACCACACCCAAAAAGGTCTTAATGAATGTACAGGTCAGCAGCACCTTATTCGTCATAAAACAGCATTCGTCAGCGTTTAGGGTTTGTAACAGACTTTTAAAAGCCAGGAGGAGGGGGTCTGTTAATTCTGAAACCAAGAACTGCCTCGCTGGGAGACTGAAGGCCTTTTGTAGGGAGCACCCAATGCAAATGGGCTTCAGGTGTTCCTCTGGTTTCCTAATAATTGGCTGCCTGGTTCAATAATTGCCTCTCATGAAGCTGTTGTTGAGTAAGTTGCAACACCAAACTGCTGAAGCTAAGCAGCCATACCACCCTGTACCCTTCACATGTCAAACTGCTGAAGCTAATTACCCACACCACCCTGTACCCTTCACATGTCAAACTGCTGAAACAAAGTACCCAACCCACCCTGTACCCTTCACATGTCCCACTGCTGAAGCTAATTACCCAACCCACCCTGTACCCTTCACATGTCAAACTGCTGAAGCTAATTACCCAACCCACCCTGTACCCTTCACATGTCCCACTGCTGAAGCTAATTACCCAACCCACCCTGTACCCTTCATATGTCAAACTGCTGAAGCTAAGTACCTAAACCACCCTGTACCCTTCACATGTCAAACTGCTGAAGCTAAATACCCAAACCACCCTGTACCCTTTACATGTCCCACTGCTGAAGCTAATTACCCAACCCACCCTGTACCCTTCACATGTCAAACTGCTGAAGCTAAGTACCCAAACCACCCTGTACCCTTCACACGTCCCACTGCTGAAGCTAATTACCCAAACCACCCTGTACCCTTCACATGTCAAACTGCTGGAGCTAATTACCCAAACCACCCTGTACCCTTCACATGTCAAACTGCTGAAGCAAAGTACCCAAACCACCCTGTACCCTTCACATGTCCCAATGCTGAAGCGAATTACCCAAACCACCCTGTATCCTTCACATGTCAAACTGTTGAAACTAAGTACCCAACCCACCCTGTACCCTTACCATGTCAAACTGCTGAAGCTAAGTACCCAACCCACCCTGTACCCTTCACATGTCCCACTGCTGAAGCCATGCAGGTGTAGGCTTGGTTAATATTTGAATGGGAAAGGAAATGGATGCTCAGATGGACTAGTGCCATAGGAAGTAAGGTGGATATTTAACGCTGCCATTTTCAAATTTTCGGATTGATTTCACAGTCTCAGTCACTGCAAATTAGAGTTCAATTCTCTCCTGACCTCCAGTACTTGGGTAAATAAAGGTAAAAGGTAAAATACACCCGGCATGGTTTCTGGTGTCCTTTGTAATTGTAGATTAAACGAAAAGAATCTTCGATTCTTTCCACTATCAGATGGAAACAAATATTTCTCCCATAACCTTTTTAAATGTAATTGATCAATGGAAGGGAGAGGGGAAAATAAGAATAAGTGAATCTGGCGAAGGGGAATTTGAGCGGCTGCCCTGACATCACAGGGTGACGTGGGAACGAGAGGAGGGACGAGGAAGAACACACCTTAACGAGAACATTGACGAGGCCATATTCCTCGGCTGCTGGGCGACGATGTTTTTCCGTTGTCGTTTTTCTTCTGCTGATTACCCGTAAAATGCCTCCATTATAGGAAAACAGTGCGGTTACTGTGAATCTGACATTCTCCGTGAGTCATATAATTGGCAAAATGACAGGAAAGATGAGCTTGGGTCCCTGTGCTCTTCACTGCGCTGCAAGGTCAGGCCTGAAAGAGAAAGCAAGTGAGCAGGGAGAGTTAAGACTTCACTGCAGAAACCTAGAGCTCAACCGCACGCCCACTCCCAGTAGACAAACAACTGAGAGAAGAATTTCATCACTCACTCAGTCGGACACCGATCCTGATTTCAGATTGCATGCCGGTAAATACCTGCATAGCAGGTGGACCTGATTTTACAAACACAGTACCCTGGGTGAGGAGGGACGGCTTTGTATTTAAAAAAAGAAACTATATACTTCGGAAGCAGTTGGTGTTCTTTGGCTGTAATAAGGGCTGACAGGGTGTGCTAACCACTGAAATCTTGGCGCGTCAAAATCTGGCCCGTTGTTGAAACCCAGGAGTCGGGAAGGGAAAAGAGCAACATTTTAAACAATGTTTGAACCGTTTCATGTTCTGTGTGACAAACTTATGAATAGTGTACTTCATTGACCCATCCCTCTCTCCTTTCATTGCTCTCTCATCTCTCCCTCCCTCCCTCACTCTCTCTCCCTCCCGTATTCATTTATCCTGGCTACGGTTACTTTAACTCAGTGTAACTGTCACTCACTCTTCCTGCCAATGTGAGTACTTGTTATTTATTGTTCAAGTCATTCACTAATTAGCCTCTTGAAAGGAAACAGGATATTAATTTAAAAAGTTTTTCTGATGAAGTGCCAAGCTGAAAATATTCAAAGAATACTCCTGGTTGAATCTGCACACTTGTTTAATCCCTTCATATGTGCACGTGTGTGTGTGTGTGTGTGTGTGTGTTACAATCCCTTGCTTTGTGGGGTCTGCATTCACGTCTCAATCCTGCAGGTGGAGCTGATTGGGGCTTGATCTCTTGACGATGCGCACCTGTGTCCACCTAACAGTCAACTGGATGAAGCCCGAAGACACAGTGAATGGTTTCTCAATTGAAGGAGCTTTTTAGACTCACTCCTTTTACTTTGCCCCAGTAGTGAGGTTTAGAACTGTGCTTTCTTTTAGATGAGGAGTTGCCTAGCTTTGGTCTGTTTTCTGCCTGAACCATCCTGTTAGCCTACACATAGTATTGTGTTCTGTTTTTTTTTTTTTGTCTTTACCTGTAATAAATCTGATATTTTTGTTATTCTATGTAGATTTTGACTCCTTGTTTACTTTGTGGCATTTGTTGTGTTACTGTCTGTTGTTGTCCCCGGTCATTGGAAATCAGGCTGGCTTTTGGGACATAACAGTGTATGTGTATGTGTGTGCTTGTGTTTTATTGTTCCTGAATATGAGTTTAACATGTCCATCAGCCAGAAATCGGTCTTCTTTTTTCAGCTTTTTTTTATCCAGCTGTTACCTAGAACTGCACAAGAATCTTGAAAATTCAGTTTGAGATGACCCACTGATGATTCAACTTGAGATACCATGAAGACAGGCTTTCATACAGTATGTCAACTAAATATGTTCCCCTGTCAGTGGAAATGAGGAATAGATGCGTCATCAGCATAGCAGTGGTAAGAGAAGACATGTGGAGCTATTGCTTAGCTTTGGTGTATAAGGAAAACAGGAGGGGACTGAGAACAGATCCCTGTTGGACGCCTGTGGTAAGGCTGTGATACTTTAGGATGGAACCATTCCAAGTCACCTGATTGGCGTACACGGAAAGGTATGAGGGTCACTATTTCTCTGCATTCCTTGAGATAGCCATTTCAGTCAGAGTGGTCAGAAGGGCCCCATGGTATAGAACTGTATTCAGATGCAGCAGAAAGATCACGTATAGGCTCCCAAAAACTATAGATTGGTGGACTTTCACTTTTGATCTGCTAAAGTAACGGTGTGTTTTTGGAAGTAAATGATGAGAAATTATGTTTTGGCTGTATAGTTTTATCAAATCGAATTATGGCTGTATTAAGAGATAAAGTAGACTTGTTACCTCTTTTTGATCTTCGACATCGCTCAGGACATATACAGCCTTGTAAATTAAACACGAAAAACAGACCCAGGTGCTTGCTTTTCTGCCCATGTTCAAAGCACCTGTCCGCGCGCATGTTGCGCACTCGGGATAAGAACTCCGGATGAACGAATACGGAGGAGTAGCCTACACAAGCGCGGCATCTTGCCTACACTACTACTGGACAAGCGTCTTTTTCATCCCCCTTTTCTATGTTGGGCTAAAAAACACGTCTCGTTCACATTAAGTCAAACGCCTAAATGGATTTGTATATCATTCTACAAATAATTTGTCATACCACGCTTCGGGATCGGCACAGCCACATCTGATTTGTTAAATTCTTTTTTATGTGAATAGCCCGACTGCAATGAAAGTGAGAAATAAAATAATTAAGAAATCGTGATCGGCATAACGTTATTTGTAAAAATGTTTTCTCGTACAGGAAATACTAGCGTTGGACTCGAAGAATTGCTCATATCTAGCCACAAGCCACTCCAACTGCTGTAATTCACGTCAGCATCGCATTGCGCAGCAGTGTTAGCGCCTAGAATTTAGAAAACAAGTGCAATCAGCAGAGAAACATTTGTTTTTAAATGAAATATTCTGGCATTGGCTTGTATTTTATTCAACCATAAAATTAAAGTAAATAAAAATTACTAAAAAGTAGCTAGTAGGCTACTTTTGTAGTCTACGGCTGATGCAGCCTACTAAGACGCACGTGGGATACATTAATCATAATAAAACAACACTAGGTGTGTGAAAGCATGTTTATCATTGTTTTGTGGCTACACCCCCTCATAAATGTACACGTACGATCAGCATACGTTTCCAATACGGCCAGACCCAAAACGAGGGTGGAAAATCCTGGCAGAACGGATGCGCTGAAAAGAAGGTGGCAAGTGAAAAAAACTCGTTTTGTGAAATATTAATTCTGAAACATTCTTGTGTGGGAGACAGGTCTATATTTATCAAAGGAGTGGTTGCACTCATCTACTCTCGAAGCTAGCCGTGCCGCCGACAACTAGGCTACAGAAACCGTAGTTTGGGATGAGGACAGATATTTCCGTTACTCGGGTGCGCCTAGTTTTGGTTGGAATGGCCCTAGTGTTCGCTACTGTTGCTGGTTTTCTAATTGGAGTCTTTTCAGAACTTAAGGTAAGAGTGTCTGGCGCTGTTGGGGTTATATATGTACAGTTATCTATAATTTGTACTAGAGCAAAGTTTTACTGTTTTCGAAAATAATAGAATATATCCGCCACTATCAGATTATTGGACGTATCATGTTCGTAGGGATGAAGTTGCTTTAATGGGATAACATTGTTTGATGCACGAGCAGCGTGTTGCTTGCTATTTTGTTGGTAGGCCTACATTTTTACTTTTTTCCCAGTTACTTTTAATCGGTTTGTTGTATTATCCTGTCTTCGTAACTCCCTCGTGGTTAAAGGTGACTGTAAAATAAAGTATCATTATTACTACAAAACGGCCATGTGTTCAACAGTGATGGTTATACAACTCGTAGCCTGTCAAGTTGGAAGGAAGCATGTGGAATATCTAATGTGCAAAATGTAAAGCGATGGTTAAGTGTGGTTCCTGTTGTTGCGGTTGTTTTGCATAAGCAGGTTGATTCCGTGTCTTGGGTTTGTTATTTTTAGCGACACATATTTACGTTTACAGAATTTCCAGGTGTTTGGAAGGGACTTTTGTTTTTAGATAATACCAAATGGCTATGCAACATGGTAAGAAAAGAGCGGAAAAAGCAAATATACATGGGAAATTGTGAAAGCCAGGAATAATCGCACATTTGCATCGTCACTGGTGAAAGTATCGAACAGCTACATCATATTTATGAGTGAATCGACGAATCAATCACCTGCGGGCTAAAACTGAACGAATGTAAACATGCTAGTCAATTGCAAAACCTTTGTTTTATTTAAGAAATTAAGTACTTGCGCTGTTTTACTTGCAGATAGAAATGTATTAAACAACTTAAACCCTGTCTCGTGCAGGTTCACTTTATTAGAGTAAATAATAAGAAGAAACTTAATTTTCAGTTTGACCTTGGTTGGTTTATCTGATTGAAATCGCTTCATGATGTGAACTTTATTGAAACCATTCATATTTAGGGTGGCAAAGATACCTACATTCTATTGAAATCGCTGTCCTAGGCAGATAGCCTACGCTACAAGTATGACATATGACAAACTCAAACCTAGACTCTTCTTCTGGCACTTTTTGTGCGTGAAAGAAAATGGATGATGAAACTGGAATCTCACATTTAGCTTCGCTGATATGTTAAACGGTAGAATAGAATTTCCTTATCATGCTGTATGCCTTTGTTAAACAGTAAACCTGGAGGTCTGACAAGTTCTGTAACGGCTGTTCGCTTCTAGTCCACTGTTGATTGACAGTCCATTAAATGGCCGCACAGCTGATTGATTCAAATATTAATTTCACAAATGACCAAATCTTCTGTAGTGGGCAGTAGGCTACAAAAACTTTGTTTCACTCGGTATGAGTAAACTAATTAAAATAACTACTGAATAAAATTGCTTATAGGTGCGCATGACTCAAAGTATTTATTTTCTTTGTTTTTGTGAATAACTATTAAAACAGTTATTAGCTTTAACGGGGTCTTTAAGGTCTTTCTTAGATGTCCACACAGTAAACTAGAACCAGAAGAACCACGTTGGAAAGAAAGGGATATCCAATATAAGTATTTCTCTTAAAAACTCCAAACAGAACTGCAATGGTTTTGGAAGTGTGAGTGATTTTTTAAAATTATAATAGGTCAGGTAAGACTTTGCAGCTGTTGGATATGCGAGAGTGACAGGTTCAAAGAATTAATTTGAAAAGAAATACAAATTTAACTTGTTGCAGCCAGTGGGAATAGTCACAGCAAATGAAACTAGTTACAGTTAGCTATCTGAAAGTGCAACATCAATAAAGAAATAAAGATGTTCACTTATGCCAATGTAGAGCCATAATACAAATCAGATTCGTAGAGTTAATGTCCATATAAGTCCAGTAAGCATGCTACTACAATCCTAAGACCAGTGAATAGATATTTTTTGTGGGAAGTTTATGAAAGTTGAGGGCTTTGCTGTTGCTACATTCAGGGGTAATACAATGATACAGTCCATGTTTTCATTACTTTACAGGCTCTTCTGATGCCACTGCCTATCTGACGGCATGTAAGCAAAAGACTTGAGCTGAGGCGAAACCATTCTTCTGAGGTCATCAGGAAACCAAAGAATATGGCTGTGAGCTAGTTTTACTTCAGGAAATTTTAAACTGATTTTACTTTCCGCTTGTGTTATTATTTTTTATTATATTTTTAACAGCTGCAATGCCTTACATGACCTATTATTGTTTTTTTTTAATCAATCAAACTTCCTAAAATGTAGCAGTTCCACTTTAAAGGTAATTTTCAAATGGCAATATCGGTTTCTTTGCAATTCAGAAGAATTATGAAATGTTTGTTGTCCAGGTGACGTTTATTTTCAAAGTTTCATGTCATGACCAATTGTTGTTGCGCATGTTTGTAATTGCATGGTTTGGCAATGAAATGGTGGTAGTATGACTGAAGTCTGGCTAATAGTTCTGAATGCAGTCAATATAATCTTACTAAAAATGTATCTATGTCAGTATAACAGACAACTGGTGATTGCAGTGCTAGCCACAAAAATGCTTTGTCAGCAAAAAGCGAGGAGAATGTCGCTGCTAAAAACCTTTTTTTGTAAGTTTGGCCATACGCCTGTATGTGTAAGCCTACTTTCCAGTTCATTATCATTTTGAGCATTCACTAGTTAGACAAGTTTTATGTTTTTGTTTGCAGTATAATATTATTGAAGACCTGAAACAAAAACAGTCAAATGTAAAGATGGTCTAATAAGAGTACAATGCTAGCTTTGCAAGCAGGGTTTGCAGCTACCTGGGTGTGCAAAAGTGTGGGCACCCCTGGTCAAATAACCCCGCCTTCCCCTATATAATATAGCATGATGATGATAAAAATAATTTCATATAATGGGGATTGGGGAAATGGGGAAACATGGGGATTTCATGTTGTGATTAGGATATACTTATCAGTGCAGCTGTCACAGAAGTCACAGGTGCCACGGAGTCTGTGACTTACCACATTTTTTTTTGCTATTTCTGCAAAAAAATTAGTTTCTGAAAAAAAATTTTGTTATCAGTTTTGGATGGTAACTGTTAACCTTAACGTAGCCTACAGTGTTACTTGTGTAGGCCTACACATTTTAACAATATCCTATTGCAAATGCAGGGAGATTCTTATTTAGAGAGAAGGATAAAAAAAGTGTAACTGTGTATACAGATTCTGGAATGTGCTGGGTTCAAGATTATCGTCCTTGTCAGTTGTTGCAATCACATGGGCCCTGTCAACATTGTTGACGGCCAGCGTTCCTTCCCCCATTACAGGAACATTACTGACAACAGGCACTCATTAAAGACTCAGATCCTTCAATGTGCAACATGCTATACCAAATCAAACTTTACAGGAATGAAAACGGATACACAGTAATCATGTTTTATCTTACTGATGCAATCTGAGCGTGCTCTAACCGCATGCCCCCATTTATTTTCCGGATGGACTGAATTAAATGCACCAGCTTATCAAAGTATTTCGCACGTAGGCTGTTCCTAGCAGCTGCCAACTGCCCGTAATTTTATTTTTAAACTTCAAGCACTTGTTATTGTTACTGCTGTTGCTCATGTTATTTCAGTCGTTTCCCACTGCTGCGCAATAGGTCTTTTAATTACAAATAAATGTTTTTTTTTTTTTAATCGGTTTTCCGTGATTTTCAAAGACTTTTCGATGACTGCTCTTTCATGACTTCTCTGCGACTTCAGCCAATATTTTCTGTGACAAACACCCAGCCCTACTAATCGGGGGGGGGGGGGGGGGGGGTGTATATACAGTGTGTGAGCAGGCATGTATAAAATCCTATGTGTACCACATGCACAGTCGGACACACAGAATGTGACGTTTAGTGTTCACTGGAGTGAACAGTCCCAACCCTAGTACAAATACATCACATCAATACATCAATGCTTTTTACATTCATTATGGTTACCTATCTAACAGTTGTACTTCCTTTCATATAGCCTACTAATGACTGGCTTCAGTTTCAGATTGACACTGATATGTGAAAAGTACATCCAAATTCCAAGGATGTGCTTTGCTTATAAATGAATGGTTAGTTTCTTCATAATTTTGTGCAGGTGGCACTTCATTTAAAGGTGTCCATTCAAACCATGTCAACGACTGACCTATAACCTAATAGTGTCTGACTTTTTGCTAGAACCAATCGGATTGATTGAAATAAATCTCGCACATTGTAACTTCCCTTTCAGGGGCTGTAGTAATGAAACATTAAGGGTTGAATCTAGGTTATAATTGAACTTTTCTCAAATAATACTGATCCGTTTCCTCTACATTAGATTTTGACGTCTAAAAATATTAGAACAGATAAGAGCCTGCCATTCGGCTTGCCATGAAATACCACTTGAGTAATATATAAACAATAAAAATACATTTTATTAATGGGGCATATCAAAAATAGATCAAAATAATAACACCAGTAACATGTAATCTAGTAGATATTTAGTATTTCAAAATAGCTTTAAACAGCAATATGGAGAGAAGAGGATTATGGAGGTTTACAGGGCTGTGCCTGGTCTCGTCTGGGCAGGAGAATGGTGCGTGGGTGCGTGGCGCGTGGGCCTTTTGCAGCCGAAGTCAGAAATGATTACAATGTGCTACTCAACCACTTGAGAGAGAAAATGTGTTTCGCATCGCATGTAAGTAGGCAGGATGCCTGACACACTTCCTGAGAAATCGGACGTCCGCTTTGTGAAGAGTAGAAAGGAAAGAAGATGAGTCATTATGAAATTAGGCTAAATGTATGGCCTAAATATTAAAAAATGAAATGGTACAATATGAAAGAAATGAAATGAATACGTTTTTTTTTTACATGCACACAGGACATTGATGATAGCTTGCTGTATATGTACCAATTATGTGTTTGCATTCTTCATTTAAAATGTTTTTTTATTTTTCATCCTTCATTGTTTACAACAGCTAAATGTGAGTGTGACATTTTTGTGGAATTGCATTCCTTCTGCAGAATTCCAGATGCTGGCACACTCTATGCCACATTGCCTACATTCAACCTCTGTTGCCTAGCATCACAATTGGTCCCCAACAGTGCTGTTCTTAAGAAATTAACAGCCTGAAAAGCCTGTAGTCACCCAGGTAACCATGAAGCACTGTGTGACAACGTCTTAGAAAATGGCTCCTAAACAAAAAATGGAGCCATTTTCTATCCAAAAATCCACTGATCCAATGATTGATTGAGTGGATGATTGTGCAACTTTTCCCAGTGCATTTCTGTTTTATTTGTGTCATGCTTTTTACAGAGACATTGTCACAACCATACAATTACAGAAAAGCAGGAAATAGGAAAATTGGGAAGCTTGGGAATCTTGAACCTCCAAAAAAAACAACTCCTCAGTGGGAAGAACACAAAGCAGTCAAACAGTGGTGAGAAACCAAAAACTCACTGGAGGGAAGAAACCTCAGGAGGAATCGAGCTGTACAGGGGAAGCTGAAGCATCAGTGTCAGTAGTTAAAGATTGGCTAAATGATAATAGGGAGAAGATGGGGAATCTAAATGGGAAATAATCACAGTGGTTGACGGTAGCCTAAGGCGATAAGCTTAATCTTAATATGCAGGTCAGACGAGCAAGGTGATAAAGTCTTGAATCATGGCATGGGCTTGTGGCAGGAGTGGGTTGGGGCTGGAGCAATCTGTGAACTCCGGGTTAGGGAAAGGGACAGAAGCCGCAGTAAAGAGAATGGAAACGGAGATAGTTTAGGAGCTAGATAATCGCAATGTAAAGTATTGCACATGTAGAGGCCTGTGTGTAATCTGGACAAGCCCCAGGGTGCTATGCTATGGTGACGTATCTAAAAGATTAAAAAAAAAAAAAAAAAAAAAAAAAACGGGATGTACATAACCATGAGTGACCGACAGCACTGCAACACAGCACAGAACAGCGAACCAGAGTATATTCTGTGATTAACTGGTTTATTTATTCATTTATTGATAAAGTGGTTGATTGATAATCTTCCCCCCCCCCCCTTTTTCATTTTTTCCAGTGGAGGGATAAGCCAGATGGGTCCCACCCAAACGCCACCCGCACCCGTGGAACTCTTCCGCTGAACGGTAGGCCAGATCAAAACCGGGGGCTCAGCCCCGTTGCTCCCAAACAATTTCAGCTCAAATGACTTCAATTCAGGAGATGCACTTCACAAACTGAAATGTACTTCTCGAACTACAAATCATATTCAGTTATAATGTGCATTATATCAGAGCTTATTTCCAGTGAATGAATTTAATTTATGAATGAATTCATGGGAACTTAGATATTAATGCCTGTCTTTTACCTAAATAATATCCCTGGGCTCTCTGTCAGCCATGATCTTAGCGCCTGTTAACTGGATATCTTATGTTGTGGATATCTTAAAACTTTATCTCTCAAAATTCACCGGTTAATGTCCTTTGACAACTATTCCATGTGGATTTAAAAAAGCATTTCTTAATGCCTTTAGATGACCTTCTGTGTGCTTGCTGTTGTATGTGTATGTGAGATATATATTTTCTTTTTAAGAGATCTTAGGAATTTCAGCTCCAGGTGGACACATTATGTGTGTGAGACAGTAAAATGAATTCAGAAAGATGACTTCCGCTGACCTGTCTGATCTTTGTACGGAAGTGCACATTATTTATGTCGGGTAGTCAGTGTGAAAGAGAGATGAGTTATGATTTCACCTACCTGGTTAAAGGTAAGTTGGGCGGTGGAGTGGCAGCATGGGTTCCAGCATCTACAGGGATGGTTCAGGGTAGACGTGGACAGGTACGATCCAACCACAGTCAGACTGGTCAGGAAACTGGGTGTCATCGCTGACCAGCGAGGATAAAGGACTGTCCCCGGTTGGCTATTTCTGACGTGGTGATTGGCTCACAGTTGACAGCTGTTTCAGAAGTAAGAGAGACAGGAAGGTGAAAGTAGCCTTTCACCTTCCTGTCTCTCTTACTTTTTTTGTTTTACTGCAGTTCACACATTGGGCTTGTAGAGGAAATGCTTTAAGTCATATTTTCCTGTAACTCTCTCTCTCCCTCTATCCCTCACACACACAGACAGACACACACACACACACACACAGACACACACACACACACAGACACACACACATGTGAGTTCACTTAGTGGCCTGCATATTTCCTTTGCAGGCTGCAATTGTGCGCACACAGACCCACCCACACACACAAACACACACATTTTGGTACTGTATGTCCTCATCATTCGGTTTCGGTATGCGTATGAGAAACCTCACACATTAAAGGTAACAAGCTTATGGAAAGACTGTTATTGTTTTGCTGTCCCTGAACTGTGAAGTCAGAACAAAAGTCCACAAAAAAAGGAAAATTAATTTCTTTCGTTTCTCAGTATAATTCCTCTATGACTGTCATTCACTTAACGCAGCTCCTTCACATGCGTGTATTAGCATATCAACATGCAGTCCTTCTCAGCTACGCTCGCCATGTGATTACTTACTATCTGTAATACTGCATTTATTCAGTTACATTGAACCAGTGAACCAGCCAAAGAGCGATGGGTGTGCTTTTCAATAGCTTCAGCCTCACGTAGACAGTGCAGCAAGCACAGAAAGACAATAGACCTCATTCACGAAACGTGTACGATCAGGGCCGGCCAGTGGCATAAACGCTCTATGCAGTTGTTTAGGGCCACAACCGCCAGGGGGGCCATACGACCACGAGGGGGGGGGGGGGCCCACACGCTCCAATGTTTATCTAAGGTAAATAACATTATTTTTGTAATTATGTTATTCATTCCCCATCGCGGAACTAGCGGTATAAATTTAAAATGTAACGGTCGGCCACGTGTACTTGATCGTAATCTGCGTGTGAAAACATTTCCAAGGACATTTCGGCATTCGTCATCTTTTTTCTTATCCGTATTTGTTCATGGATGCTTCCTTATGCTAATCACATGAGCAGGATTTGCAAACAGCCAGCATACGTCATCTCATACACCTGGGATATGCACAAAAACAAAGGTCTGCACTTGCATCATTACATTACATTATAGGCATTTAGCAGACGCTCTTATCCAGAGTGACGTACAACAAAGTGTATAACCAAAACCAGGGACAAGTGTGTTGAAAACCCTAGAGGGAAGTACAGTTCCAAGTGCAGGGAACGACTGCGTAGTTTAACTTGGACCCTGTAGGTTAATCTGATTAACACAACAAAAACAGCGACAAATCAGTCTGCAAATAAAACAAGGAATATTTGAGTAGGCACAAGTGCGATAACTAAGTCAACTAAGATAAACAGCTTACCTAGCTACAACCCTAAGATTATATAGTCAATTAGAGACTACAGGGAGGTAGGGAGGGATGGGGAGAGGTGCAGCCTGAAGAGGTGAGTCTCCAGTCATCATTTGAACATGAATCTCATATTGTTTTTTCTTAGGAAAATTTTTAAGAACAAAAGTAAGAATAATTTAAGAAGAGTTTGGGCACAGTCATTGAGGCCCAATGACTTTGCCCTTTGGTAAGGTGCCAGATTTTAGAAGGTTGTGCCTGGACCTTTATTGTACACATCAGGTATGAAGCCGATTGCATTTTAACTCAGAAATGAATGAATTCATGACATTTCAATTCACACTCTAATATTTCGTTGGACCACCTTTAGATTCCGGCGCGCATTCGTCGTGGTTTTGTTTCGACAACCTTATGCAACGTCACAACATTTATTTCCGTCGAGAATTGCATTGTCTTGTATTGACGACGGGAGAGTAGAATCACTCCGTAAAGTCTTCTCCAGCACATCCCAAAGACTTTCAATGGGGTTAAGGTCAGGACTCTGTGGTGGCCAATTCATGTGTGAAAATGATTCCTCATGCTCCCAGAACCACTCTTTCACAATTTGAGCCCGATGAATCTTAGCATTGTTGTCCTGGAATATGCCCGTGCCGCCAGGGAAGAAAAAATCCATTGATGGGATAACCTGGTCATTCAGTGCATTCAGGTAGTCAGCTGACTTCATTTTTTTGCTGCATAATGTTGCTGAGCCTAGACCTGACCGATTGAAGCAACCCCAGATCATAACACTGCCTCCATAGGCTTGTACAGTGGGCACTGTCCCAAAAAATCCAAACGGCGACTTTTTTTTTTGGCCAGGCAGTGTATGTTGCAAACTCAGGGCCAAAATCATGTTTCTTAAGTTCACTGTAGCGCATGTTTGCCACATGTTTAGAATAAGTTTGCAATGAAGCAACATAACTTTCATTTTTAACAACAAAGGTCTGAACAAGATGCACTCATTTAATGTTTCAGTAAGGTGGACAGTGCCACCTTGTGACTAATAAATTTTGCCCAAAGTTCAGATGCAGTTTTGCATTTTGGTTAGTGCAATAGAAATTCAATTTCCTAAAATATTATGCTAATAAATCTTCACCCAGAAATATACCGGCTTTAAGGGTAAAATCTTTTGGGATGGATGTATATATATATATATATATATATATATATATATATATATATATATATATATATATATATATATATATATATATATACACATATATACAACCCCAATTCCAAAAAAGCTGGGACGGTAAATGAAATGCAAATAAAACCGGAAAGCAGTAGTTTATAAATTTACTTTGAGTTGTATTTAAACAAAAACAGTATAAAGACAAGGTATTTTATGTTTTACCTAATCAACTTCATTGTTTTTTGAAGATATACGTTTATTATGAAATTTATGCCTGCAACACATTCCAAAAAAGTTGGGACAGTCGAGTGTTTACCACTGTGTAACATCACCATTTCTTTTAATAACACTTATTAAACGTTTGGGCACTGAAGACACCAGTTGATTAAGTCTAGTAAGCGGGATGTTCCCCCTTCAGCTGCACAATTGTATGGTGCCTTCGTTGCCGTATTTTGCGCTTCATAACGCACCTCACATTCTCAATCGGAGACAGGTCAGGACTGCAGGCAGGCCAATCTAGCACCTGCAATCTCTGCTTATGCAGCCATACACTTGTAATCTGGGCAGAATGTGGTTTGGCGTTGTCCTGCTGGAAAATGCAGGGACCTCCCTGGAGAATAAGTCATCTGGATGGCCGCATATGTTGCTCCAAATTTTGTTCCTTTTTTTTCTGTATTAATGGTGCCCGCACAGATGTGCAAGTTACCCATGCCATGGGCACTGACACACCCCCACACCATGACAGACGCTGGCTTTTGGAGCCGACACTGATAAGTTTGGGTGGTCCTTTTCCTATTTGGCCCGGGGAACACAACAGCTGTTTTGACCAAAAACTATTTGAAATGTTGACTCGTCAGACCACAAAACACGCTTCCACTGTGCTACTGTCCATCTCAGATGAGACCGAGCCCAGAGAAGTCGGCGGCGCTTCTGGACAGTGTTGATGTATGGCTTCTTCTTTGCATAGTAAAGCCTTATCATGCATCAGTGGATGTAGCGGTGAATGGTGTTGACTGACAAAGGTTTACCAAAGTATTCCCGAGCCCATGTCATGATATCCATTACAGACGCATGAAAACTTTTAAGACAGTGACGTCTGAGGGATCGGAGATCACGCGCATTCAGAAGTGGTTTTCGGCCTTGCCCTTTATGCACCAAGGTTTGACCGGATTCCTTGAATATTTTAAATATAGTAGTATCACTATAGAGGGTGAAATGCCCAAAATCCTACCTATTTGTCTTTGGGGAATGTTGTTCTCAAAGTGCTGGATTATTTGCATCTGTTGGCAAATTGGTGAGCCTCGACCCATCCTTGCTGTTGAAGGACTAGGCCTTTCTTTGAGGCTCCTTATATACTATAACACGATTGCCTCACCTGTTTAACATCACCTGTTTTACATCACCTTGTTATTTCAACATGTCACATCGCTACTAGTCCTAAACTTCCCCGTCTAAACTTTTTTGGAACATTTTGCAGGCACAATTTCATAATAAATGTATATCTTCAAAAAACAATGAAGTTGATTAGATAAAACATAAAATACCTTGTCTTTATACTGTTTTTGTTTGAATACAAGTCAAAGTAAATTTACAAATTACTGCTTTGTGTTTTCACTTGCATTTCATTTACTGTCCCAACTTTTTTGGAATTGGGGTTGTACATATATGTATGTATACACACACACACACGTGTGCACTCGCGCACACATACATTACATTACATTACAGGCATTTAGCAGACGCTCTTATCCAGAGCGACGTACAACAAGTGCATTAGTTCCAGGTGCAGAGGTACAAAAGAAACATACTAGAGCAAAATAAAGATTGTAGTGCCAGAAGTGACCACATACAGAGAGACAACGTGTTTATTTTTGTGTGTGTATCCACAGTTACCAGATTGGCTGACTTTTTCCAGTCATCAAGTTCAAAAGCCTCCATGTTCCTTAAAGGTAAGAGCCCAAGTCACTAGGCATCATTGACTGTCTAACTCTGCACTTGTCCAGAGAACAGCGTTGCGATATATGTTACGATCTTAGACATTCTTGCCATTTCTTTCAGCCTGCCACAAGATGGACCACAATGGGAATGTGGTCCATCTCTCCACTCTCTCACTTCCCATTATTCCTTCTCTCTCGTCTGTTGCTCACCTTCTCTCTTCTTGAATCCCTCACTTTCTCTCATCTCTCGGTCTCCCTTCCCTTCTTTCTCTCTGCCTCTCTTTGCCTGTGGTAGTTTTTTGGGTTAGTTTTTTGTTGTTTGGTCTGTTTTTTTGAAGTTCTGTACTTTCTGTGTTTGAACAATGTCTCAATAAAAGAGGCCTCTCTCTCTCACACTCTCTCTCCCCCTCCCTCTCTCCCTCCCTCCTGGGGTACAGCTAATGACTCCAGAGAGGACACCATGGGACAGGTTCAGTGGGAAGAAGTGCAGAACTCCCAGGGCGCGGCCCTGGAGGGGGGCGACAGGTGGATCCGCGTGGACGAGGCGGGGCTGTACCTGCTCTTCGTTCAGGCGGTGTACAAGCTGAACCCGGCGAACATCAGCGCCGGGGCGGTGCCCCTGGAGTTCCAGGTGCTGCAGGAGTACCAGGAGCAGGATGTGGTGCAGATCTCCTCCGTGTTCGACACGCACTGCTGGGGCCAGAGGGAGACTGACGTGACCCTGAGCCAGGCCGTCCTCCTCCAGGTGGCGGCTGGGGATCGCATCGCCGTCAACGCCAGCCACCGCCACCTTATGGACTACCACGCCAAACCCCTCTCCAGCTTCCTCACCCTACTGAAATACTCCAACACTGACCACTGAATGTGCTCCTAGGATAGCACTCCTAATACGGAGACAGATTACGTCTGGTGATGTAGTTGTATTGTCCATGAACCTCGTATCTCCCATTTATTGTCGTTTAGATTTATTGACACACGTTGAAAGTTCTCGTCCAGCTATATTTTTACTGAACTCTCATCTTGTCCTCTTTCACGGTTTTGATCTGATCTGGGCTTAAGATTCAGTTACTAGTATCTCCACAACTGATAGTTTCTCTTATTGGAATGGATTTGAATGGAATGTATAGGCTATTATTATTATTATTATTATTATTATTATTGTTATTGTTATTATTATTATTATTATTATTGTTATTATTATTATTATTCATTCATTAATTGTTATTTTATTGTAGTTGTTATCGGGGCTCTGATGCCATTTAATGTAAAGTGAAACAAAAGCAGCTGTTATATTTTATTATACTATTTAAATGTCTTTCAGTTTGATTGTCCAGTTTGAAGCTATTTTTAAGCATGTCATTTGTAAGATAGACACAACTCTTATGATGAAAAATAGGCTAATGCAACGCATCACTGTTACAAAATCTTTAATATTTGCAATGGAAAGGTCACAACATAAATAACATTAAATTAACAATTTGTAAAGCTTCAGTTCTGTTATGATTTTAAATTCCTCCACACTTTAAGTTTTGACTTGCATTGTACATATCACTGTATGGGGTGTCATTAAATTTGCTGGCAGCAGACAATTATTTCATTTCACAGGCTACTTTATTACACTGCATGCCACAGTACAGAATTGCATCTGTGATGTGATTTTTTTTTTTAAATGGCATCATAAAAGTGTGAATATGCTTGGGTTTTGGTTCCCAGTGTGTGATATTTTTGACTTAGACTAAATTTTTGAGGGTACATTTCCTCATTTGAGTTCCAGTGTATGGTTTCGATTTGTATGCTTTTGATTTGGTGCGGTGAAGGATATTTTACATATTCACAGACGTTTCTAATGAAGTAGCCTTGTTTCCAATGGCTGGCATTTGACGGTTTGTGGGATAAAGCAATAAAATATGCCTGTATTTAACTCCAAACCAGCTTCTACAGCGCAGTTGTGGTTCCAGAGGCTGAACATATGAACACGTTAATTTTAGCATTTATTAACACTTATGAACTTGAATATGTATTTTTACGTTGTGTCGGTAGGCCTACTTCTTTTCTCGGGTTGCATGTGCCATAGGAAAGAATTACGAAAATATCATTAAAGGTTTTTTTAAGCGTAATCAGCTATACACACGTACTTGGCCAGACAAATCAAATTTTAAAAAACCGTGTTATTTAGATAGGTCGTCAGCCAGTTTTGTGAAAGAGGCCGGCTTCAAAGAACTGAATATATAACCAGTTGACAGTAGCCGAGGCTGTAACGCGCTTACTAAGAAAAGACCGATAGCAAGCAAGATAAAGTCAGAAAATGCTTATGAGTCACAAAATACATATGAAGTCGCCGCACGATAAGATTAAAAGTGGACACGGTCCGTTAATTTTGTTATTGAAATAGTAAACTGTATGCCATATCTGTCTGGTGAAGACAAGACATGTTCACTATATGGCAGACTGTAGCTAGAGGACTGTAGTAAAAAAACAAAACCCTAAAAACAAACATTATATAAATTCGTATGCATATATACATATATAAACAAATGCATACTTACATGCACATATACATGCAAGTACATAACCTGTATAAACCAAGTCGATTAGAAAATTTGCAATTACTAATACATGAATAAATATTACATAAGACAAGAGTCAATTATGCTGTACATTAAAAGACAATATATATGTGAATACATGAAATGAAATTAAGGGGGGAATTGAGCGCAACATGCTGTGTCATGTTATACTGGACTCTTTCAAGAGAAACACTTTAGAGATTTAAACAAAAAGTCAGAGGAGCAACTTGTAGTGTAGTAGAATGGGTAAGGAACTGGTCTTGTAACCTAAAGGTCAAAGGTTTGATTCCTGGGTAGGACACTGCCCTTGTACCCTTGAGCAAGGTACTTAACCTGCATTATTTCAGTATATATCCAGCCGTATAAATGGATACAATGTAAATGCTATATAAAAGTTGTTTCTGGATAAGAGCATCTGCTAAATGCCTGTAATGTAACTATGAAGTGGTGTGGTAAGGATGTTCCATACTACTGGGTCTCTGTACCTGATTGTAAACTGGGCAAGACTGGTTCAATATAAATTTCTGCATAGAAGATTAGTAGATCGAGTACCATAAGAATTGATCTGAGGGTTGATATAGAGGAAGTTATTAAAAGAAACTGGGAGTGGATTATTGCAAAAATAGGAAAACATATATACAGTCCCTTCCAAAAATTATAGGAAAATTTGTTATTTTTGTTCTATGCTTAAGGCATTTGGTCTTGTGATGAAATGATGAATATAAGACAAAAGTACAGACAATTAGCTTATATTTCAGGGTATTTACATGCATATGATTTGCCATTTTACAGAAACAGCTGTTTTGTTTTGTGTTGAGTCCCCCCATTTTCAGCTGTGCAAAATTAAGTTCACGGATTAACTTAAAAGTAAATTAAAGCAATAAAGTCAAATACTTTGTTCCATAGGCCTTAAATGCAATAACTTCATCAAGCATACAGCCCAAGGACATCACCAATAGTTTGGTATCTTCTTTGGAAACGCCTTTCCAGGTCTTTACCGCAGCTGCTTTTAGTTGACCTTTATTTTGTAGGTTTCTGTCTCCAGTCTCCTCTTCAGCAAGTGAAATGCATCCTCAATTGGAAGTAAATCGGGTGACTGACTTGCTCAGTCCAAAACCTTCCACTTTTTCGCATTGATGAATGCTTTGGTTGAGCATGCAGTGCGTTTGGCGTCACTGACTTGCTGCAGCATAAAGCACCAGACAATGAGGTTCGGGGAGGAATTTCCTCGCACATTGCCAGACAAAACCTGTCAGCACACTTCCAAAATCATCCTACTGCTGCCGTCCTCCATTACATCATCAATACAGACAAGCGAGCCTGCTCCAGAAGCAGCCATACATGCTGAGTCACGACGCTACCTCCTGCATATTTCACAGATGAGGGCGGGGAGCTTTGGATCATGGCCTGTCCCTTCTTTTCGTTGCACTTTTCGGATTTCCATTTTGTTGGTGAAGGTTTACTTTGGCCTCCTCTGTCCATAAAACTTTGTTCCAGAACTCTTCAGGCTCAACTCTGTATATTGTGGCAAATTCTAAACTGGCTTTTTCATTCTTGCGCCTGATGTGGTTTGAATGTTGCAGTGTAGCCCATGTAATTCTGCATGCAAAGCCTCCTGTGTACGGCGCCTTATGCTATTTTCACCCCTGCCCTCTGGATACTACTGTTGACATCACAGACTGTTTTAGGTGTTTTCTTCACAGCTCTTCGGATTAATCGGTTATCAACGGCAGCTGTTGTCCTTGGCCAACCAGTGCTTATTTCTGAGTCCACAAGTGGTTTCTTTCTTTTTCAGAGCTTTCTTTAAATGCTTGATATACCCAGTTTCTGTGCTATCCTTCTTAATTAATTTGTTTGTCCTCTAAGCTTACAGATTTGTTGTTTTTCAGCCATAGTTAGTCAACTGGTCTTCCAGATGGTGTATGCCACCGACTCCAAATGCAATGCATCTCCACAAATGAAAACAAAGCCTAAAACCAAGACAAGACACTCGCCACTTTTTGTGTGTGTGAACAATCCAGGCAAAAGGAAACACCAGAGTAAAAGTTAACATCTGTCAGTCATTAGTAAACTTTTGCACAGATGATCATGGGGGGCACAAAAACAGCTGTTTCTGTAAAATGCTGTAACCAACACAGTATGCTGGTAAATAATATGAAATAAGGGATAACTCTGTACTTCTGCCATAGGAAAATAGTATTAAGGCAAGTTTTATAGGTGCTAGCCCAAACTGTATTACCACTGTATTAACAAACGAAAAGATACAGTAATGTAGATCCAGCAAAATTTGGTTTGACAAAACATATTTTATTCTCCTGATCATACCAAAATTCCTTGTAGCTTTGTAGGAGACATACGCACTGCTAAGCAAAGCAGGCAGTGTTGGACAACTGCACATTTGCCTGTTGCGCATGGACTCTGCTTCTGACGTACGCGAGGCATGAAAACACGAGATCACTTTCTCAGAAAACCGAGGCATGGACGTAAATTACTAAAATAGGATTAGGAAACGGAAACATTATTTTCGAGACAGCTCTAAGTTGTAACACCTTACTTGTGCTGTTTCCTCCCACTGCAATTCAGAGGTATTAAGCAACTAAAACTAACCTTTTTTTTTTTAGTTTCGTGAAAATGCATGGGCGGATGAACACTTTCACACATTTTCAGATGACATTCTATCAAGTTATGAACACATGCACCTTCTAACATTATGCGTCAGAAATTCAAATATGATATGCAATACAATACTTTATTGTCCCTCAGGGAAAATTTGTTTTCATAGCTTTGCTTTGCAGCCTCACATAAATACATAGATACATACAGTATATACATATAACACAAGTATAAAAAATACAGATACATACAGTAATAAATACATAGATACATACAGTATATACATATAACACACCTGACGTTCAGCGAGGCAGTTTGTTCAGTGCCTCGATAGCAAAGGGGACAAAGCGCTTTTTAAAACAGGCCCATTTCCAGGTCAGAGACCTGTACCTGCAGCCAGATGGAAGGAGTGAGAAGAGTGGGTTGAGGGGGTGTGGGGTTGTGCACTATGGTGAGTGCTCTGTGTGTTAGGGCTCTGTTGTTGAGCTCTGAGAGGTTTTGGGTGGGAAGTCCAATGATTTTTGAGGCGTTGTGTGTGATGCGGGTGAGTTTGTTCCTGTTTGTGGCAGTTAGATATAGTATATAGTTACAGCAGGAACTATAACAATGGTAATGTTATGGATGTTATCGCTAACATAGTTAATGATGAGAACACGCCATGCAGCCAAACTAGGGCTAATTCATTTACCTACCATCTAGACTCAAGCTCTAGTTCTTAAACTTTTTAATACCGGGACCCAAATTAAAAATTTAAAACTTTTCAGGGACCCCTGAACATACTGAAATAACCTTGTGGGCTGAATATAATTAAATTAGTTTGTCCCGATCCAGGCAGTGGATCAAATACTTGGCAGTAAACACATTCCAAAGAAATCGGTTTCCATAGCTCACCAAAGATCATAAAGGGACAGCACGTCACCCACCGTTGGCTCCACACTTTTCCTCAGACAGTTTCCCAGGGCTGAAGCCAATTGTCTCATTAAGATCTGATGCAAGGAGGGGTCAAGCCTCAGTAGAGAAGGTGGGCAGTACCTATGGAGGACTTTCTAGTCTGTGTTTGATCTGGGCCAGGACGAACAGACTTCTTTTTTTCCCCTCTTGTGTTTTAATGGTTTTGGCAAGCAGCTTAGCAGCTAAGATGAAACAGGTTTTGAGCTGGTTTGGAAAAAGGCTTCAAGGGGAGGTTGGGTTTTTAAAATCAATTTAGTTTGATACTTTCACCTCCTTAGAGGTACAGGTCTGTAATTTTTCAGTTTATTGGGCTTATTGGGTTACTGATAAAAGTCCAGTGAAGTCACTGTGGTGACTGAATTTGTTGTGGTTCTCTGTCAGTTATCACACATTCCAAGAAGGACCACAAGACCCGCCAGTCACTGTCTGGGCCTCTATTTAAAAATGCACGTTGCTGGCAGATTTTGGCAAAATTAAGCAATAAACCTTGCCCTTTGCTTTACATATATCTGCATTAAGAATCCAAGCATGGTTAATTCTGTTGTTCTAAAGAAAAATAATGTGACAAAGGGGATGGCAATAATGCATTTGGAATGCAGCTTTCATAAAACACAGAATACATTAAAACAGGGAAGCGGCAAATCCTGCCATAAGTGTCAGTTTTAACAGTAACCAGACACTTGGTTGTTTTAAGGTGACCGTTTGCATGCTGATAGGATTCTATTTTAATGACACTTATACAGTATTTACATTTCATTAGCAGCGAGCTACCAATGTGGTGACATTAAAATATTTACTTAGACATGGATTTCATTCAGACATAAACATACCCTCATTGACCACTTTTAGGCACACATGCTCTTTTGTGTGGAGCGTGAGCGAAGCAATTTTCGTGCTGGATGTGGTTGTTCCAGCATATCAAAAACAGCTGCCCTCTTGGGATTTTCGCGCACTACAGCCTCTAGAGTGAGGGCCAGTTCTGCAGGCAGGAACACCTTGTTAATCAGAGAGATCAGAGGAGTATGGACTCATTCAAGCTAATAAAAAAAGGCCACAAATACTCAAATAGCAGCTGTTGCAAACGGCCGTTTCTGAAGGCAAAACACATCAATCCTTCAAGCGGATTTGCTACAGCCTCATAAGACCATGCCTGGGTGGTGGCAGTCCGGTAGTCCGATTTTGGCATTAAAAATGCATGTATCCATCCCTGCCTTGTGTTAATAGTGCAGGCTGGTGGTGGTGGTGTAATTGACATTTTTTTCTTGGTACACCTTAATCCCAACTGAGCATCATTCGAATGCCACAGCATTCCTAAGCGCCCTTGGTTACCATGTGTATCCCTTTATGGCTGAAGTCTTTTGTTCAAATGGATTCTGCGATAAGGGGCAGGATACTGCCCCCTATTACAAAGCACGCACCACTGCAAGCTGGTTGCATGAATGTCACTGTACCGGAGCGAACACTGCATTTGTGCTAGGTAGTGTTGGGGTAGCATAGCTTTGCAAGCTACCAATTACTTCGCACTGGAAGAAGTTGAACTACAGCAAAGCTACCCTAATCTAATTTGGTTTATTAAAGCTACTTAGAAAAAAAAAATGAAAATTTTGTAAAAAATTTTTTAATTTAAATAAAATTGTATGCTGTTACAATATTACCAACCTCCACCTAGCCAGACCTTCATCTGAATGAATCTGGCTAAGCTATTCATAGTGTTGGACTGATTGCAGACACCTTGGTCAGCAAACACAGGTGACTGTAATCAAATAGTAGGCGATTATCATGAAAGACCGGTCCCTTACACTGCGCCATATTGTATGGGCGGGAAAACACATCATGAGAATAGTATGACTAGGTCAGCTAACGTTAGCTAATGTTTGATTTATGTCAGTAAACCTGACATTAGCTGGTTATCGACATGTTAGTTTTTGATAGGACATAATTGTTGTCAGACGAACTAACGCTACAGGCTTTATTTAATTAGACTAACGTTAACGTTCACTGAATTAAATCACTTGCCTGTATGTAGGCTAACATTACAATGTGGCTAACTTATCTAAACTTCGCTAAATTGGCTAGCAAAGTCAATGTCAATACACTCACCTTTATATGTGTTCTTAGATTTGCGTTTGACGTCTTTGTAGAGAGTGTTTTTACTCTCGGCTTGCATAGCTCACAAGTAAAAACGTAGGATTTGTATTTGCCCATGGTGATTCTTCCTCAGACTGAGATTCGGGAGGTTTATACATGATGACGCTGTCGCTGTGTGAGCACTTAGCAACGCCCGCCCTTTTGCACATGCACCACACAAAGGTCAAGTGTGTGGCGGTGGCTGCCTGACGAATGGGCACGCCTTCACAGCAGTCAGGATAAAAGCAAAAGGGGGCGGACGGGGCTGGTCAAAGGGGGTTCAATTACAGTAGAGAAGCAAAGGTAAAATAAAAATAAAAAATCATTTATGGCCCAAAATCGTTTGTAGTTTCAGTAGTTAACTACACAAAAATGGCAAAAAAAGTCATTTAAATACTTGAATCACTATGCAAATATGAATGCAGCTGAACTACCAGCAAGCTACTGCAAAATTTAGACTAGCCTACTAGTTTAATTATATGTAGTTCACTATTCCCCAACATTGCTGCTAGGACACTATTTTTTTAAAGCGATCGGGTTTTAACTGTATGTGCTTATGGTAGCTTTTGGGGAAGTATTATGGTAGCAGTTTGGGGAATGTCCAGTAGTGCGCACCATTAATGTTTGCCGGTTCGTCAACTCAAACACATTCACTACTGCACATCTATTCACCACCATAATGTACTGCACATAACTTAAACATACAAATTTGGTTTCAAACATTAAATAGATTTATTTTAGTAAACCACGTTCAATAAACGCAATGTTAGGACTTGCTACTAACCGCAGTTTGTTTCGTTTGTTCCATATTCAAACTGGAATTACGTAATCCGAATGTCACGATTCTGTGCAATTTTATTGGAAGCGCTAGACAATTGGCTATTTTAGACGGGGGGGAGACTGTAATGTGTAGTCGGTAATATTTTCTCGTACCCAATTAGATATGTGATTATTAGATGTAAAGTAGCAACTGATAAAATAGCCTATGTATAATGATTTCTATGTGTAAAAATATGCTGTCATTTTTCTGTGAGATAATTGAATATTTTGTTTGCAAATGGTATAGTCTGAATAATGTAGCGTATATAAACGGGTCATTAGCTGTCAGTCGGTAGGTGTCCTTGCATAGGTGCAATCAATGTGCTGATGCGGTTTTTGGGGTATATGTATAGAAATGTTGGAAAATAGTTGGGGGCACTTTTGTAGCCTACATAAAACAACTCACAACAACCCAGTCTCATTACCAAAGTTCACTGTAAAATCCACCAACCGACCATCCTTGTAGCAGTGCCATTAACTTCAGTTTACTCCAATGGCCTGCACAGTCCCCAGATCTCAATCCAGTAAAGCACCTTCGTGTTGAGGTGGAATGGGAGGTTCGCAACATGACTGTGTTGCCAGAAAATCTGCAACAGTTCCTTATTTTGTAACGTGGGGAAGGAACACAAGCTTGGGGTGTCCTCACGTGATATTCATTTTGGAAATCCACAGACAACATGACCATGGTAAAGTCAGTATCCTTATCATGTCAAGGGTCCAGCAAACAAAACCCATAGTAGTTTTTAGTTCCAAAAATGTCCTAAAGAGATATCAATAGAATTTCCATAGTTTACTTAGCAATTCTACAGATGAATTATCATTGTCTGTTTTGCCTTTGCATACACGCCAAAAGTACGGTGTGCAAAGGCATGTTGTTATTCCCTTCTATACATTCTCTGAAACCAGATGAGCCCACCTACACAGTTCTCTGACCAGTACTGGCCAAGCAGTCCCTCAGTATAGCCAATGGGATCCGTCATGCTCAAGCAACGACTTGATATGGACAGTATAGCTTCTGCCCAGTACAGAGCCAGCCAATGGCAAGCTATTATAGTGATGACTCAGAAGCATTTCAGGCAATGAAAGTACATTTGTAAGCGTGCAAACTCTCTGCGCTGTATAGGAACTTGGGGCCATTAGCAAAACAAGTCACTAAGTCATTTGCTATGTCATTCCCTAAGTCATTCGCTAGCTCACTCACAACTAGCTCCACAGTTAGCTTCACATGTAGATGAGCAAATAGTTCAGCAGGTAGCTCAGCAAGCAGCTTATTTATTTTTATTTTTTATTTAACCTTTATTTACCCAGGGTAGGTTCGCTGAGCATGGATGATCTTTTGCAGGAACGCCCTGCTTCACACTCATACACATTCACACCTGGGAGCTGCCCAGTACAACCACAATCCTCTATTGTTGGCCACTGAGCAGCTCTACTGTAGCTCAGCAAGTTGCCAAACCAATGGCATTGCACAACGCAAGTAGCTGAGTAAAGCAGAAAAACTAGTGGCAGCACAGAATGAAAGTAGCAAAACCAGTTACATTCTAAAGTACACAGCCTATGTAAAGGTTTTATCCCTAACCACCCTCCATATACAATGAAAGTAGCAAAACCAATTGCATTGTAAAACTCATTTGTCAAGGTTTTGACCTGAATATATAAGCAGCCAGAAACGGTCTTCATTTTTGAAGCTCACTTCCTGGTCTTGTTGAGGGACATTGCTAACAAGTGCCAGTGTAGTTGGCTCCAGTATAAACCTAGGTCTTTCAGCCACCTGTTTCATTGTAAGTCAATGGTGCCAATACAATCAAAATACAAAGTCAATCATTTTTTCCCACAAGAACATAGTAGTTGCAACAGGTGTTTTTTTAATCCAATGTCTCCCCATGTGCCGATTTGTAAAGTTATTTTGTCTTTTGGACAACGTTTGAATATTTTGTGAATGAATTAGGCACAGTTTGCATCACTGCTGAGCCACAGCGTGTCACTTGGGGAGGGCAGCATCTCACATGCTTAGTAGATGACCCAGACCCAGACCCAGCCCCAGCCCAGCCCTTCATGACCTTTTAAAGGACCCCCTTTTTCTCACTGCGCAGTCTCTGGCTCTAATTTGTACAAAATGCCAGTGCCCAAAAACTGCATGGTTTTAAGACACTTTTCACCAAGCCCATAGAAAGTCAATGGGTGACATCCATATTTTTTCCACAGTCTATTCTCAACATGCGCAGTAGAGGCTGTTTCCCATTACTCCCTAGGCTGAACCACCCTCCCCTCTCCAGTTCCTGTGTACACTCTATGGAATGAAAACATTTTGAAGGAGGTCTTAACATCTATACTGTCTCTGTTCATTCAGCCAATCAGATCTCTCTGATGACTACCTATGTATTGCTGTTGTCACCATTTTAGTTACTTGCTGTGTACTGTATTGCCCTAGTATAGCCCTGTACTTTGCTGTGCTCTTACTGGAGCTGTATGCAATATATGCAGCAATTTGTGCATCAGAAATACTTCAGTGAATTTTTTGCACTTAGTTCCTGGACTTCAGAAACTGAGCCAGTTCATTTCATTTATCTGGGAAGCAAAACTGCATTTCTGTGTATTCTAGAATTAACCGATGCTAATTATTGGAACAAGCATATGACTAATGCAGTAAACACGGCAATACATACAGGTAATACGTTTGTCTACTGTATTAGAACAAATTGCTATCTCTGTATCATCCTCTCCCTGCACAAAAGGTTTCTCCCATCCAAGCAAAGGAGTGAACTTGACTATTTTCAGCCTTTTTTGGGTTGTTTGGGAGTGTGAACAGGGTAGATATGAACTGGTGCATATGAAAAATTCACTTGATTGTCATTAGGAAACTGGCAGTTAAATTCAGGGACAACTGTCTAGGTTTTTTCCACAGGTGCCAGAATGATTTTCCATGTCACCCTGACCCAACCCCTAGCTATGTGTACCAATGTGTAAATATAATGTGATGTCATCTTCTCGAATTTATGATGCAATCACCTGCAAGCCAGTGACTTTACAGCCTACAGGCCACATATCCCTATAGAACAGGCAGGGACTTGAATAGACTGACTAGCGAGCTGTCTTTTGACCAATTTCTAAAGATCATCCTTTCTGTCAGCGCTCGCGTTCTGCTTGAATGTTCAAATATTGTTCATACGATTATTCAGCCTCAGTACGTGGGCATTATGTTCCCAAATTAACTGAAATTTGAAAACAACTCTTTGACACTCGACTTCCATCTTGAGTTTTCAACAATCAGCTCCCTACTACAGGAGTAGACAAACCTGGTCCTGGAGCACCAGTGATCTTTCTGGTTTTTGCTCCCTCTGAGATTGATCACAAGAGTTTGATGGATTATTGAGACCCTGAGCCTGAAAATTGTAATTGTTTTGACCCTTAGTTGCACTACAGATTACTCATGTTAACCAGATTGTGAAACTTTGAACACTGCTGTTTGTCTGCTTTTATAGTGTGTTAAACGTTGAAATTTTTTTGTGTCTGTAATCGACTTCTGCTTTCTTGACCAGGTCTCTCTTGAAAAAGAGATTTCCAATCTCAATGAGACTAACCTGGTTAAATAAAGGTTAAATAAATTTTTTTTTTTAAATTAAAAAATTTATAGCCTGAACTGTGAACAGCTGAATGGTCAAATGGTCAGCAGTGTTTTTAAATTATAATTCAATAATAATAATACAAATTTTCAATTGTACATTTTCCAGATTTCTGTCTGTTTTGAAAAAGCCATACCTCCACCAAAGCTGATACTCAAATGAGTGACCACACAGCCTTGAAAAATCAAATTTATTCATTTCTCTATCTTTCTTTTTATTTATTTTTTATTCAGAGATTCCTTTGATCTGTGGGCATCAGGATGTTCCATCACATTTCTGTGAGAGAGAGAGACAAGCAGTAAAACTGACGTGTACCTTCTCAGAGGGGCACATAAGTATCTCTCTGTGGAGGAGAGGAAACCTCATCTATCAGGTTGGACTAGTTTGGTTTGGGGATTTCTCATCCTTCCCAAAAATCAGTTTTGTGCAGTTAAAAATAACAATGCAACCACTAAACCCTCCAGCATCTTTCCATTCGAAAAAATGTTCAGTAAAGTTATTTACATCAGCCTTTCAAATTTGGCTCCCACTTCTCTAAGCAGGATCAACTGGTTTAATTATTGTGGGAAAACACTGGCTTTCTGTTTTCATGAAACATGTCTTATCGCTTGTCAGGCAACACAGGATGTTCCATCAAATTTTATCTAAAGCGCTTTACAATTGATGCCTCTCATTCGCCAGAGCAGTTAGTGGTTAGGGATTAGGTGTCTTGCTCAAGGACACTTTGACATGCCCAGCCCGGGGTTTGAACCGGCAACCCTCCGACTGCCAGACAATCGCTCTTACCTCCTGAGCTATGTCGCCCGACAATCGCTCTTACCTCCTGAGCTATGTCGCATCACATTTCTGTGAGAGCGAGAGACAAACAGTAAAACTGACGTGTACCTTCTCAGAGGGGCACATAAGTATCTCTCTGCAGAGGAGAGGAAACCTCATATATCAGGTTGGACTAGTTTGGTTTGGTATTTTTAACTGCACAAAAATCAGTTTGGTGCAGTTACAAATAACAATGCAACCACTAAACCCTCCAGCATCTTTCCACTCGGAAAAATGTACGGTAAAGTTATTTACCGTACAGCCTTTCAAATTTGGCTCCCACTTCTCTAAGCTGGATCAATTGGTTTAATTATTGTGGGGAAAACACTGGCTTTCTGTTTTCATGAAACATGTCTTATCGCTTGTCAGGCAACACATCTAACAATGTAAACATGTTATATTATCCCATATGTTATTGAAATTTTAGTATTTTTAGGATTATTTGACTAGATTACTGTTTAGATATACTAGAAAGTGAATGTTTTCCATAGTTTGTGGAATCCATGCCACTAAGAATTCAGGCTGTTTTGGAGGCAAAAGGGAGGGAATACATATAGCTAATTGCAGAAGTATTGGGACAGTTGTGTGAAATTCGATTGTTTTTCCTCTGAATAAAATGTGTATTTCAAATCACACAAGGACAAAAGTGAGGCCAAGTTCACGATGTCTGCTTTCAGGTTTATGTTTATTTATTTATTTATTTATTTATTTATTTTAAAGAACTATATTGTAACAACGGCATTCAGTGAGTGGAGTTAGACTAAACACTCAGAATGCTTCCAGAGAAAACCCACCAGCGCCTCACCACGAAGGAAAAAGTTCATGACCTTTAAATGAGTTGACTGCAAATGCCCATTTGTGCCTGTGTTTTAGACTAGTGATGACTAAGATGTCTGGTTGGCCACATATTGATACAATTTGTGTCGCGCTGTAGTGACTCATTTGCAGTCTCAGTAACAGTTAGCCGTCTGGACTTTGGAACCAGTATTTTTTATGATGTCCATTATACGTATAAAAATGCCCAACAGGCCCAGTTGACCTTGGTTTTTGTTTAAGATAGCTAGAGGAAAAGATCTAAGTGCCTTTGAAAGAGGGTTCATTATTTGGGCCCAGATGGCAGGAGCTTCAGTCACAAAGACTGCTCAGCTGGCTAGTTTTTTAAAATGTCATCTGCAATTAGATCTAGATAGACATCAGTAAATAGGATCGTAAATTGTGGTTGAAAGCACACATTCAATGACCGTGGTGCTCACACGTTAGTGAGATATGTAAGGAAAAACAAAAGAGCAACTCTTGCTCAGGTGACTGAGAATGTCAATGCAAGACGTGATCAAACTGTGTCAGCAGGAACAGTCGGTCGACAACTACATAGAACAGGATGTTATAATAGGGTTTCCGTGTATAAACCCCTTATTACAAAGATGAACGCACATTTGAGAGTTCAGTGGTGCAAAAAACATGGGCACTAGTCTACAGAGAAGTGAAAAAAGTGATTTGGCCAGATGAATCATCCCTCATATTCTCGACAAGTGCGCGAGTGCACGTACACCAAAAGAACGGTACAGGCCTGAATGCTTGACCCCTACAGCAAGGGGGTTTGGCTCTGTTAAGCTTTGGAGGGTATTTTCCTGACATGGTTGGGGTCCACTTTTCCCCTTAGAGGGAAGAGTCACTGCAAATCAATACAAAGTTGTTGATCACCTTTATCCTATGAGGAAACATTTTTATAATGATGGGAGTGGTGTCTTCCAGGACAACGGTACCCCTATCCGCAGGGCACAAGGGGTCCTCAAGTTTATGAATAATTCTGTGTATTGGAAATTCCCTTTTCTCTCACCATAGTATTCTTTATTCACTCTTTAAAATGTTCAGATTATATCAAAGTAAAACCAGCTTAATCATTACAGACAAAGATTTTAACTTGAAGGGAATGATCTTAAAAACCCATTGAGACCTTCATAGAACAGTGTGCCACTTGTTACAAGCATGTAGATCCGGGGCAGAGCTGAACTGTCATACATTTGGGTGCGAAGCATGGCGATGGTGTCCGCCCCCACCCTACCCAAGGCGCAAAGCCGTACCTGAAAATCCTAAAAGCATTGCTCAATAAAGGGCATGCTGTCACTTTGTGGCTAGACAGTGATCACAGCAAGTTTTTATGGTGTCCATTTTGTAAGCACATCTATATTGTGAAATGTTAATAGGCTACTGTTCTGTCTCAATATGATAAAACCTAGGCTATCAGTTGCATTAGTTTACCAACAAGTAACCAACTCCCTTTATTTATCACTACCGTACAGTTACAATACAGTGTTGATCACTGGGCGAGTGAGAGTGGCCATTGTCACTGTCATTAGCATAAGGAGCATCATGGACGGGGTTGTCATTTGTGCAGCCTCCCGCCCTGAGAAACTCAACTGAAGAAATTTTGTTGAGGGAACATTAGACAAAAGTTTTCTTGTGGTTTTCTTCCCTTTCTCTTCGCTTTTGTGCACCAGATTTATCCTGACACACAACGCCTGCCTGGCTTTCTGCAGGCAGGAAACATTACCCAGTGTAAGGATTTAGACGCGGTGACACAGAGGAAAACCTGACTCCATGGAGAGGGTGGAAAGACTTGTAACCCAGACAGCAAGACTATCAACCACTGATGCCAGGCAGACATTCTTCAGCTTTTCTTCATGGTGCAGAAACACAGTTCATAAGATATCTGCTTGGATAGAAGGTCGTCAGAGAACAATTAGATGAATGTCTAAATCCTTACATGGGCTAGAAGACACAACGATGTCTGGTTTCACTCCCCATAGGAAAACAAAATCCAAGAAGAGATCTCATAGTTGTTTCTTTCATTTCTCCTAGACACAAATGAGCTATTTTTAATACTAAGGTGAGACCAAAGGCTTTTTCTCCTGCTTCTCAAATTCAACTCAGGAGAAACAACCACATATAATCTCATTTATGTCTTACTCTGATCAAAACAAGAGATCTTTAAATGATCTTAAATAAGCCTAATTTAAGTCTCCTGAACATGGGGCCATGAGATCAGAGAAAGAGCTCAAAGAAAACTCAGCTATGACTCCTAGGATCTCATGATTCTTCTCAAATATGTCTCAGTTTTCTCATAGTGACCTCATGAGAAACAACCGCATCTCAATTCAATATCCATTCGTCTTACTGAAGTCTCAAACTCATCCTCTCATTATCTCATCTTTTCTCCTGAGGGGGTTTTAGGAGCAACAATTCAGATTGAAGTGATCTCAAAAAGATGTACAATTGAGATCTTATTACTTTCTTAAGAGTCAAAGAAAAGACTATCTTGAGCAAAATATTTTTCCTCTGGGTCATACTTTCGGTAGCCATCAAACAAAACCAACAGGGCAGCCCCAGAGGGTTAAATAGAGTGTCACGCTTGGCACAACAAAGGAAGAGTCAGTTCATTTTTTTAAAAATACAATACATTTCAATGTCTACTGTGATTAAAATAATACATTTTATATTATATTATAATATAAAATGATATTATCTCTTTTTTTTAAATGCAGAGATATACGATGTTACTTGCCAACATTCACTAAACAATGTTTTTTCATGAATTAGGCCGAAGTTGGTGTCTATGTCTGAGTGCTCCCTCGCTAATTCCGCTTTCTGATGGAGAATGGAATGGAGACGGTGGGGCAATCGGACTGAGCGTGACTGCCAGCTGTGGCCTTGTATAGCCTCTTGGTCAGAAGTGAACCTGAAGTGGATTAGTGGAAGCTCACATGCCAGGACAGACCTTCAGCTACTGTTTAGAACTGACATTTCGCATCAAGAGAAAATTTTATGGGTTGCTGGGTGGTTTTTATCCCCAAAATTTAAGTGTCTCAAACTGTTGACACTTGTTTATGACAGACCTGGATATGCAGACCATCTGCATGCATTGCAGAGCTGTGTGTAAATGAAACCATTTATAAATCAGTACGAGCAACCACATCCAAACACACACCTTTTCATCTCCATTCTAGAGTAAAACATTAGGCTATGTTTATATATTCCTTCGCCACAGACAACACTGAACTTAATTTAGCATGATTTTTTTTTTTTTTTAGAAGTGCAACCTAAACATGATTCTTTATTAGCCTAGCAAACTCTGCATTTATGGCTCTGGTAGGCTACTAGGCTACTTATGACGTTCCTGCAGTGGACAAAGACTGGACCATGTAAGATGGAGAACTGCAAGTAAAGCAGTCAAACGGCACATTTGTGCAGATATATATTATTTTTGTCGACAGATTCTTGGTCAAATTGCTCGTATTACCTAATTTACTGGAAATTGTTTAATTACATTTGTGGCAATGAGCGTAGTCAATATCATCTCGAGTAAAATGTAACCACACTTGATACCGTTTGTGTAAACTGGGATAGAATTGAAAAAATAAAGAAAAAAGAAATAAAATTAATCCAGGATAAAATTGCACCAGAAATTATGTTTAAAGAATATACTAATTAGTTGAATTAGAGTACAACTGACATTGACATGAGGAAGGTGAATTCAATTTTAGCTATTTCTTTAAATCAGAAAATAATCACCAAAAGTGAAGTTATATAATAAAACTTGAAATAGATGACATAATATATCAGGGCCCAAATTAAATTTCAACCCTCGCTACGCTATCAATTTTCTGTAAAGGCCGAAATTAAAGAGAAAGAGATAATTTTATGCCTTTAATTAAATCTGTTGAACATGATTTAATTAGTGGCAAAGAACCGATTTCGTGTGAAGCAAGACGCCCTTTCTGTCTGAGAAAATCAGGCCATAGATTGTGTTCTCTGGCTTCAGGGGGTTCCCATGGTATGAAAGAGTGGATTCTGTTATCACAAAACTGTGTCCATAATATGTGTCCAATTCAGGTATTTTCCCAGGTTGGGTGTGTTTAAATGCTTGTATGTGTTGAAGATGGGTATGTGGGTGTATTTGCTCTGAGGCTGATTTGATTAATATTTGTAACCAATGCATGGGCTATGACAGGAGGATATGAAAAGCATAACAAAGTATAATATCATAATAAGAGGGGCCATCACCTTCGACACATACAGGGGAAAGTGTAACATGCAAACAGATATGATAGGGGAAATCTAAACAGCAAATAATGTGAAAACAAGGAAGCAAGATTCTCGGATGAGTAGCACCTTTACCTGCCAGGAATGAAGGTGCCATTGGTGTCAGTGATCAATTACATGACATTACATTACAGGCATTTAGCAGACGCTATTATCCAGAGCAACTTACACTGTATCCAGTTGTACAGCTGGATGTATACTGGAGCAATGCAGGTTAAGTACCTTGCTCAAGGGTACAACGACAGTGTCCTACCGGGGAATCGAACATATGACCTTTAGGTTACAAGACCAACTCCTTAGCCATTATACTACACTGCTGCCTACATGAATGCCTGGCAGCAGTTGATCGTCTTGCTTTCCGGGGTACAAGTCTTGCCACTATTTCAGCTCACCCCAGTCAATGCATGTATACGCAAGCCTGTATTTGCACAAACATCCGCATTACATGCTAATGGAGTCAGATAAACTTGTTTTCCTCCCTGTCACTAATTTTAAATCCTTCCAAGTAATTTACCCTTATAATTGTAAGTTCAGCATGTAAGTTTTGAATAAAAACATAAAATGGATAAAAACAGTAGCAATTGTCCTAGGGTGTAATAACCTTTGCAAAGCACAATAAATCTGCAAAAAAATTTAAAAATGTAAAAAAAATATGTGGATCGGGATGAGAATCCATATCATGGGCCAGCTTTGATTTTCAGGAGTACTGGGGGAATTTTGACATTGCCTTTCCTGATGGCCTTTAACATGATAGTCTGTACTGATTGCATCACAATTTGTGCTTCCCTAAGCTCTCTATAGTTCAGCTTCTACGTCATACCTTAAAACCAGCTCGCCCACCAGATGTCACTTTAAGGTCTGCAGAGGTTTTCATCATCGCTGCCTACTGTTCCTCCCACACACCTCACACATCCAACATGGGTGTTGGCACTGCGTGAGTCAGTTCAGAGTCTTGGGACTTGTTATTCCTGCCCCCTTCACTCAGCAGGGAACCCCCGTGATCCTGCTCAGTTGCATCAGCGTTGGCACGGCCAGCCAGATGTTCCGCCCCCACTTAAAACTTGAGATTTTCGCAGTCACTCTAGGGTGAACAAGGCAGCCAATCAGCCGGGTCTGGTTTTCCAGCTCCACCTCAAACCTCACGGTTACTCCCCTCCACCTCTCAGATCACTATTTTGTGTTGTTTTTTTCCCCCTTCCTCCTCCTGCCCCCCACGCCCCCCCCCCCCCCACTGCAATTCCCTCTGTCCCGCTCTGCCACAACTTCCATGATCTATTACCTGAGAGCAGACAGCCAACCCTCCATTCGTGTTATTATTATTCGTGTTATTATTATTCGTGTTATTATTATTATTATTATTATTATTATTATTATTATTATTATTATTATTATTATTATTATTATTATTATTATTATTATTTGCAGTACTCAGACAGGTGGCAAAGAGGATAACAGAAGGGATCACAGCTCCGAAGTTACAATGGTGGGATTGCGCCCCCCCCCCCCCCCCCCCATTTGGGGGGACTCTCTGACCTAGCCTATGCTCAGTGTGTGAACTGGTCTTAACATGTTCATGGCTATGAACATCTGTTGCAAAATGAGTATTGTACCTTATCGGACCTGTGTTCTGTAATTGTTCCAATGACCTTCGGAATGCACTTATTGTACGTCACTTTGGATAAAACCATCTGCCAAATAAATGTTATGTAATGTAAACTCAACTCCATCCAACACCTTTGGAATCAATTGGAAAGCCAACCAGCCAGGCCTAATGGCTCAGTCAGTGTCTGACCTCACTAATGCTTTTCTGACTGAATGTAAGCAAATCCCTGCAGCAATGCTCCAACACCTAGTATAAAGCCTTGTGGAGGGTGTTACAGCAAAAAAGGTGGACCAACTCCATATTAATCCAGTGGTTTATTAACGATCTCACCAAAAACTCCCAACAAGGAAACAATTTCACCAATATTTGTATTTTTCTAAAGAAATGCTCCTTAGTTATTTTTAATGCATTTATACTCCTCCTTTTCCTTCCTGTTTATTAACCCATTTCACCATAAATATTGAGATATGTATTGTGTATCACACAAGAAATATGAAATAAAAAACATGAAATTATTTGGGAATACTGACCACAACTAATCCTGCTCTTTCAAAAGACCCATCTGTGATGCCCTTAGTTTGATATCTTAAAAATCAGCACTTTCCAAGCAGAGCTACCCATATTACTGTACTGGAGCTTTAGGCCCTGAGGAAAGAATGCCCCCTACTGGCATTACATTACATTACATTGTAATGTACTAGCCCACTACCTGCAGTTTAGTTTTCTCAGGATGTCACATCTAACAAGTAACCAAGGCCAGGCCTGCTTAGTTTCAGCAGTATGCCATAACAAGGGCATAGTGTGGTAAAGAAACAACTTGGCAACAACTTTTCTTTTTTCATTTTGCATTGTGTTTGAATGCATTGTTTTAAACTGTATGTTCACACAGTGCTTTGCCTTGCTGTGCAGCATCAGGGCCTCATCTTTTCAGACAACAGGTTAAATCAGTTTGCATTGGTATTATGAAATCAACCTGGTAACCCGAGACAAACGCTCAGTGCCAGGAGTATATCTGTGGCTTTAATGTGCATATCTTGCAGTACGAAGGGGGCATAAAATGACTGTTCTGGGTAGCCTATCTCACAAGCTCCAAATATCCAAGAATGTTTTGACCACTCTTGAGCACGCGGAGGGCTGATCCTTAAAATGGCAGGAGGCTTGGATCTGCAATACGCAACAGAAAGCCAGGAAGTTGCAAAATGCCATGCTGTCATCTACGCCGTGCATTTTGCAATAGGTCGTTTTATTTTCATATTCTTACTCTGAAAGGAGAACATTCTATACGTGGATGTAAAACCAAGGATAGACGTAATTTCACCCTTGGGTCTATGAAGCAATCGAGAATAGGGGGAAGTGGGGCACTGAAACTGGACTCTTTTGTGAAATTGTGTACTGTACCGCACCACCTGACTAGATCTCTTTTGCCTCCTCCTTTTATTAATAAACTCAAAACCGGAGGAACAACTGCAGGAACTTGCAGAGACTAGGCAGAAACTTGCACTTGGCAAGTTTTTCTGTGCGTGACTGGACTTGGCTCAGCATGAAAAGGCGGGGAGATGTTGCATCAGAAGGAAACGGTGACGTTTTACTAATGCTGACGTTGACGGTTCCAACGTGAAGGGACCCCAACATCTTGGACTGCTTCCATATGTTAGGACAGAGCTGAGCAACAAGGGCCGTATCTGTTTTTGTTTTAGCTGTGGCATTTACACTGCCTTCAGAACGTATTCACACTTTTTACCCATTTGGTTACATTACAGCCTTATTCTAAAATTTATTAGATTCATTTTTATTCTCCTCAATCTACACACAATACCCCCTAATGACAAAGTGCAAACAGGTTTTTAGAAAGTTTTGCAAATGTATTTTTAAAAAAAAACTGAAATATCACATTTACATAAGTATTCAGACCCTTTGCTATGACACTCAAAATTGAGCTCAGGTGCATCCTGTTTCCATTGATCATACTTGAGATGTTTCTTGATTGGAGTCCACCTGTGGTAAATTCAATTGATTGGACATAATTTGGAAAGGCACGCACCTGTCTATATAAGGTCCCACAGTTGCCAGTACATGTCAGAGCAAAAACCAACCCATTAAATCAAAGGAATTGTCTGTAGACCTTTGAGATAGGATTCTGTCAAGGTATAGATCTGGGGAAGGGTACAAAAAAAATTGTGCAGCATTGAAGGTCCCGAAGAACACAGTGGCCTCCATCACTCTTAAATGGAAGAAGTTTGGAACCACCAGGACTCTTCCTAGAGCTGGCAGCCTGGCCAAACTGAGCAATCGGGAGAGAAAGGCCTTGGTCAAGGAGGTGACCAAGAACCCAATGTTCATTCCCATTTTTCCACACTTAGCTAAGTTCGCTTGGGTATTTACACACTTTGGTGATGTATTGTGATGTGGAACGTAATTTGCATATATACTTAAATATTTATTAAGTGCCCAAGTGTGCAGGGATTTAAATTTTAAAAAATTGAGACACACTTTTTGTCCCGTGGTCCCAATTTAAAATAATTAATCGTAGTCACACTACTATTAATAGCTAGTACTGTGCATAGCTTGATATGGGCTTGCTAACTACAGACATATTAACCAAGCTTGCCAATGTTATATTCACATTAACAATACCATCATGATGCTATGATACAGTTGAGGTCAAATGTTTACATACACCTAGGTTAAAGTCAATTCAAACTACTTCCCTAGCCAGTTTTTTGTTGCAACACGAGTCCACTAGGTGGCATTCAGAAACATTGGAAGCGTATGGTGGACTAGCTTGTCTTCTTTTTAATGGCGTACTATACAGGATTTTTAAGCCTGTCTTTACAATCAAACAAGGCTCCTCCTCCGTCTTCAACCCCACCCACTTAAGTCAAGTACGTTTCCCCACCTGACGTATAGCTGGACAGCCAGATGTATGGTTAGTACCATGAAATGGGCGAGCGTGTCGACAGTAAGAAGGCATATTCGATTATTGCTTAATTAATTCAATTTCGTTTAACATAATAGTGGTTTTATCGTTGGAACTTTAAATTATAAAATGTAAGACTCCAGCGAAAGGCCTTATTGTAGCCAGTTACACGTCCAACAGAAAACAAGCCAACTGTGCGTTGCTTTTAATCCCATTTGCGAACAACAGCTGACCGCCGAGGAAAAGTAATTCCATTATTAACTCTACCTCTGGAACAAGCCAGTTCTATATAGATTGCATAGGGGGTGTTCATTTTTGAGTATGCCATTGCAGTAATAACAGCATAGTAGTACTAATCAGTTGGTAGAGCCAATTACTATTCCCTCTGATTTTCCATTTTTCCTATCGCGGACCTAGCTGCTCGCTGTATGTATACAGCTACACCCATCCCTCCCCACACAGAAAACTGCGCCACACCCAGAAAGAACCTGTGGTATTTCAGGAAGCAGGATTACTGAGTTAGCAAAGTAAAGCTCGGAACAGGTCTTTTTACTGCAGTCCATGCTACAGATTCCAAAGGTTCCAGGTTTTTCTCAGCGCAGTTATCCAGCTAAACTCAGTAATCCCGCTTCGTGACAGGGCCCCGAACACATTTTAGAACAAATACAGGTAAACATTCACGAATTCGGCGAACGTCCCTAAAGACAGATTGCCAGTGCATCGTAGGTATATGCTTAGCATGGTTATTTTCAAACAATTTCAAGGTAGAACGCTTGCATATTGTATGCCTTTTAATAAACCAATTCTCAACATACTGATGCATTTTTGTTCTTATTTAGAATATTGAATCCGTAGAAATAAAATGAATAATTAATAACAAAAGTGTTCACTTGGCCAGAGAATTACGGGAGATGAGAACATTCTGTAATAATGCTGTCGCAACAATTGAGCCAGTGGTGAATAATAAATAAATGAATAATTAATAAAGGAAATCAAGGAGCTTTTAACTGGCAGTATGAGAAGTGATTTGTTGGCCTATCACCTGTGTTGTCTTGGCCAGTATTCTATTTATGGGATCATCTACAGTTTAATAAAATCCGTGTTTGCTATACTCAGCATAGGGATAGTATCTGTGTGTCCTGTTTTGCTTTGATGCATTTCAGTTCTCCTTGTGTTTTTAGGTATTTAAAATATTAATTTAATTTAAAAATATTTATCATATGGACTTGGCAAAGTGAACTCCTGGAATATGACAAATTGTTTATGTTATTTCTACGGATTTAACGCTAGTTAATTACGTGAGTCCAAAACTATATCAATCCCATTCAAATATTTACATGTAGCCTACTGATGGCGATGAGTGGGTAGGCTGCGCCTTATCCTTATGCCGTGAATCCTACAATTCACAGTTTTCACTCGCTATATCGGCGTCTCACATTTTCTGCTCACCCATGTGATTCAATGCGCTGCCACGCCCACATTACTAAGATTCGCCTGGTGAGCCCTGGTTTGGAATACAACAACCGATATCTTGGGATCCGGCGGGACTTTCCGGACGGTTAATCAGTGCAACAGCGAGGACAACAGGGCGAAAACACACTGATTGTGCGTAGGTGGTACTAAAAATAGATTATGGGTCGATACGGGTATAAATTGTGCTTATATGAATGGAGTGGGATACAAACGGCACGAGACCCCACTGTTTCTGTTCCTCTAAACTTCAAGCGTTTTGCTGGTTACGTGGGAACTTAACATCGGAACATGGTGCGAGTTTGCAGCAACGGGATCCAGTGCGAAGAGGGGGAGATAAACGGACTTCAGTCGGGGGACAACGTCGCTGTCCTGATACTCCTCGACCACTGCAGGGCAGCGAGGCGACAGGAGTGCCTCTCGCGTCTCGCCATGGCTTTCCTACTAATATCAAGTTTAGCAGTTTTCTTCTTTTTTCGGATGACTCCTCAGGTAAATGTTGAATGGCAGTGTGGTGGCACTGGAATCTTAAAACAGGCTGAAGACCATACAGGTGTTGAAACGACAATGCCATGAGGTACGCACTAGCGTCTGCCAGAAGCCGTGGTTATTGAAGCGGTACGGCAGAGTTGACCATTTGCTTTAGAAACCAGGCAGGTCAACCTGAGCTGGCAATGTATAATGTTTTTCTAAAAAAAGAAAGTTTTTGAATCAATAAGCTCAAATGCAGGTTATTATGAAAAACTTTATTGTACTTCACTGTAATTTGATCTCAGTTCAAGAAAAGATCTTCTTGGTACAACAAGGTAGCAACAGACCTACGTTGAGCATAAATAAATACTTAATACTATGATAATTTGTCTTAAATGTTAATAACAAAAGTAAATAGAATATAGGAAAAGTTAAATCATTTTGGTCTATATGTGACAGAGTTAGGCTTGAATTGTCATTTATTGCCTACCTTGGAAAATGGTATCTGCTAGTTTATGCTCTTTAAAATCTAACTTTTGTCACTTTTTTTTGTCTTTTTTCAGCATGTGGATTCTACTCAGGAATACGGTAGGTATTATTTATTATTTTCAAAAATAGTAGTGACGAAGTAGCAATTTATATAACTCCTTATTGCTGAAAGGGTATGCACCTGAAAATAAACTATTTGTGGAACCTGAAGAGTTGAATGCAAATGGCAACCTACACAGTGTTTACGTTAAAGGGAAAGAAAGCAGTAAAACTTAAATATATGATTTCAGGCGCCTTAAATGACAAATGATTGGATGTAACAAAAATAGGCATACACGGTGGGTCCCCAGGAGGAAGTTTGGAAACCACTGGTGGAGAGTACATTGAGTACATTGCAAACTACTTGCTTGATTGACCGAATGTCTTTGCACATGGACACAATACAACTAAAGAGACAGGGCTGTAGCGAAAAACTTTTTCAAATATCAAATAATGTTGCACACTCAATGCCCCCCCCCAACCCATCTCATGTTGTTTCCCATGCATACATAGAGCATGAGATTAGTGTGTTATTCTTGTTTTTCTTTACTTCACAGGTTTTTCACAGTTTCGCCAACAACGTGACAACCCGCATGCACACCTGACAGGTATGGCTCTGTTATTAATCATCCAATTCACGCAAAGCCAGTGGCTACATTGAGTTTAGTAGGCTGAAGTTTGCCTGCTACGTCATGCTGCAAAAATCTGATTTGAATTTGGAAGGCAGCCCTTCGCTGGTGTTAGGCACTGGCTGCCTTCCCAGTTCAGGTCTAATTTTTGCAGCATGACGTATAGCAGCAGCAGAACTAGACCTAGAGGTGAATGCTCGGACCGTGCAACTAAGAGCAGGAGTGACTGCTCACACGTCACACTCGAAATCTAAAGATGAAAGGAAGGGCATTATGTTGAGGTTTAATTCCACTGGCAAATGCCACCTTCTTAGTTCAAATCTGCGTTATCAGGCGAATCTTTCAATGTGAGCATGTGGGCAACATGCCTTAAACTTGCTGTTTTTGATCATTTCTCTTAAACATGCAGCTGTTGAGTTGCTTGTGGCCGTGGTGCAGCTAACTAGCCTTGCTGCGAGCAGCTAGGTCCGCGATAGGAAAAATGGAAAATCAGAGGGAATAGTAATTGGCTCTACCAACTGATTAGTACTACTATGCTGTTATTACTGCAATGGCATACTCAAAAATGAACACCCCTATGCAATCAAAAAATTTTCTTCCATTTAAAGTAATGATAATGCCACAAGGTAAATATGTAAAGTTATGTTTTCTAAGTTCATAAACAGGAGAATAATAGAAATTTCCTATTGATGTAAAACATTTAGTTTCTAAACACAGCGGCTGGAGCTCTGACGCGTTATGTGTCCATTATGTGTAGATATATTCACTTTAAGTTTACTTCTGATTGGCAGCCCACTAAATCTTGATACTGCTGATTTGTTAAAAGGTCAATGCCGTGCTACACAATGAACATGGTCTCTGAATAACAATACAAAAATCCACTGAACAGCATAAGAACTTTGTTGCTTTCAAGATTTAAAAAAAAGATTAAAATCGTAAAACTGTGCTACTGTGTGGCCTACTTTAAGGCGGAAAATAGTAGCTGTCATGGGAACACACGGTACCGCAGTAACTTGAGAGGAAGAATTTTTTATTTATTTAATTGCCTACTTTTCCCTGTACACAAACCTGCATCTCCAGTTTCCTTCACATTATGTCAGTACCTTGTTGTGGGGTGTCCTATTATTAAACTGAATGCGTGCTTTTCTAAGGTGTCATGGGAATGCACAATAGGTTCATAAAAGGGCTGATCAGACTCACTTGCTGCGCATTAAAACTGTGGACGTCCTTCACTGTCAATTCACCTGGTTGTTTTTTTTTTTTGTTTTGTTTTTTTTTGGTCAGTTCTGGCCCCTGCTGCTCTTTGCCCAACAACCAAAAGGAACATCCTGGCATGGGAACAGAAGGACGGGCTGGCACACACCGACAGTTTCCACTACGACAATAAGAAGCAGGCCCTCGTCATCCAGTCGACAGGGTTTTACGTCGTCTACCTGCAGATCACCTTCAGGAAACCCGAGGAACCCGACAACTGCGATCCCCAGCGCAGACCTATCCTCCTGACGGCCGAGGTGTATGCCGGAATCCCCGGCTACACCGACTCCACCCTCATGACTCTCTACGAGTCCATGCCCTGCAGCGGACTGTACCGCAAGTCTGTGTTCACCTCTGGCATTTACCTGTTGGAATCCAGCACCGAGCTTAGTGTGAACGTCAGTCATATCGACCTGGTTGACAGATACAGTGAAACGAAAACATACTTTGGGGCATTTTTTTTTGATGTGGAAAAATAATAAATGCTAAAAAATGGTATGGTATGGTCTTTTGGGTAGGAAATCTACAATAATACTATCTATGCTTGAATTATTCTGGTTAGTTTGTATTATTATTATTATTATTATCATTATTGTTATTATTATTATTATTATTGTTGTTGTTGTTGTTGTTGTTTATTTTTGTTATTATTATTGTTCTTGTTCTTCTTCTTATTATTATTATTATTATTGTGTGTTTTTAATGTATGATTAAACTGCTAATTTGAGAATTCACTGTATTTTCCAAATGGAAATGTATACCATAGAACCTCAGAGATATGAACCTCTAGATTCAGTCACTGTTAATCCAGCATATGAAATTGCAAGTAAAGTTGTCTAAAATGTCTAATGTTCTGTGAATTTTCATCCCATTTTCTCTCATCTTCACTAGGGGATTCAAAGATCTTCCAAAGGAATGACATTTATATAATGAATTTTTCAGTGGATTTTTTAATTTGGTTTTTAAGAATATGGTAATTACCTATGTAAAATGAACTTCTTTACCTGGATCTGAAAGAAGACCGGTGTGTTTTACATTAAAATTTCACTTACATGCTATTACTGTGTAACTGTATAATATTTCTCAGTGTGGAAGGATGCCACAATTTATGTAGCGTGATTGAATAAATACATTCAAATTTCACATGCTGTCTTGCCTGGTTACTTTCATGTTGGAAGTTTTGCTTTATTAATGAAATTTTTGAGGGTATAAATAATGGATGAATGGATGAAATTAATGATCACAAAAATATGATCAATAAGGTTTTATTTGGTTGTTAGAGAACCTTGGCTTTCTACACTGAGCTTCAATAGGCAGAAGTGCACTCAGCATGCACAGTTGCTGTGCAAAATAATGTGGGGAACTCAGCTGTGTCAGGCCATTAAATATGTCAAATTCAAAAAGATGTAAAAGAGTAATGAAGCTTCATTGTGATCCTGCCTTTGCCTCAAAGCAAGGAAGTACTGAACCCCGGCTGAGGGCCACTGTGTGTGGAGTTTGCATGTTCTCCCTGTGTTCCTGTGGACACAATAAGATGCTGAAGACGAAGATGCTTCTGCCCTCAGCATGCACAGGAGAGGCCGGCTCCAGTCTCCTCCCGTGCTTCACACCCTGGCCCCTCCCACCTTCTGCATTCCTATGTTCTGTATGCATTAGAGCAGGATGTGGACTTGCTTCAGCTTCTCTCTTTCTGTTAAAAAAAACTGAAACACTTAGTAATTCGTGTTTATGATATGGTATGATTATGTGGCTAAGATTGTAAACTAGGTAATTGTACAACCAGTAAACTTTAAAAAGTTTGCAATGAAGCAGTGTGCTTCTAGTTACTGCCTATGTTCTTAGCCGGTGAGCTAGCAAATACTTGTAGGAAGCAAATGTGTTATAATTGCCTATTTCACAAACAATTCATTTTGAGTTCAGTCATAAGATGTAATCCATTCAATACTGGAAATAATCCAGAGTCTGCTGCATGAGTGGAGCCAGCTGACCAGTTCAGATCAATGTCGTTCTAAGTCACTCAGGCCCTGGGGTGTAGCTGTGGATAAGAGATTGTAGACAGGGCTCCATAGGATTTCTATTATAAAAAAGCAATTTAAATATCATATTTTCCAAAAACCTCTGGACCAAAGCAATCATTGTTTCACAAACTGCTACACATAATGAAATTGGCCAGTGAAGTTTTCTTTGGTTGTCAGGTCAGCTTGGTTTTCAACATGGGATTCAGCCACAAGCTATTTTACACTCAACAAGAGAGGTTGTTTCCCATTATTTCCTAAGCTTTACTCTCTGGCCCCTTCTACCCGCTCCAGTCCCCATGTACATTCCATAATCATTTCAGGTAGGCTCAGGATGCAGGTAGCGCCCCTAGTGATTAACTGCACACTCCTACATTCATGTCTGAGACTAGGTGAGTCATCCACAAAAAATAAATAAAAACCTGGATGCATCCTTGCTGAGTATATAGCCTACTTTCCCTTTCTTTTTACCCAGGCTGTAAATAACCTCGTCATTTCCAATTTTTGAGCAATCCTGTGTTCACTGGAAGAGCATAGTCATGGTTTCTGTGGTAAAGGTTTTAGTCACATGTTGGTAGATAGGCCAATGTAAATTTCAAAAGTGATGGCATCACACCGCAGGGCCACTCTGAAGTGAGAATTTGTCTGACAATATAGAAATTTGTTCACTGGACTCCCAACCTGGTTGTTATTTAGCTACTCCTATGTCCAAGAGAATTTCACTTCTGAATGACAATCAATCAAAATATTAGGTAGGCCATAACACTTTTGAAATGCCTGAAACAGACATTTTGTTGATTATAATTGCCTCACACACTCAAATTTTCTTGGACACTGAAATCCACATTCACTTGCAAGGGAAGCCATGTGTAGAATGACGTTGAGAGATGATGTCATGTTGAGGAAGTGAGGATTAAACAGAATATGTTTATTTTCTGGACCAAGCTGTTATAACAGAGCATTACCCCTGTACAGCTTTCAGCATGCTAAATACTGAATACAAGTGTTATTGTGTGCTAAAACAGCAGGTTCAGAAAATAAATTTTGTTTGATAAGCAAGGATGAATTAAAAATATGCTTATTTTATGAGTCCAGCGGTTCCAATAGTTAATGCCCTTGTTAAAATGTTCAGCACTCCGAATACTGAACACAAGTGGTATTGTGTGCTAGAACCCCTCACTTCACCGACATAAAAAATATATTTCATGTGATTTAATTTAATAATTATTTTTAGAAATGAATATTATCAATGAAATCGTCAAATTCATTAACAGGTCAGTCTACAGTAGACTAGTGGAATCAAAAAACAAGTCAAAACAAATTCTATATCAGATCTTAAATTAAATAATAGAATTCAATAAGAAGCAGTCAATTAGCATAATGAATTAAAATCATACATTAAACAATTAATTTGAGAATACCAGAAGAGAAAGAGAGAGAGAGAGAGAGAGTGACTGATAAGCCAGATTGATGTTTTTTGCTTGAAACTGGAATTGGTTCTAAAAAATAGAGATTTCAACTTTCAGGCCTCAACACTATTATCCATAAAGATTTTCACTCACTGCTTTCACTTAAATGTCACAGATGCATTCAAACATAAAGGAATATGTCTGGGACGTAGCCATGCAGGGTTTCTGATCCCTGATATAATATCCTGTGTCTTCTGGTTTCTGTTCCGAGAGAAACTCTGCAGGAGGTGAGACCCACAGATCGACTGACTAGGTTAAATTTCCACAATCACGTTTGCTTCGATGTTTATGGAGGGGAGAGCAGGCCTAAACATCTTAGAAACAATATAATATTGTATCCAATTCACACTTTCAAACATTTAAACACTAGATATCTAAAAATATATTCAATTTAATCCTCACTTTCCTGAGAGATTGGAGGTTCCACCGAGATAAGATTCTGAGCAGACTGGTGAACTATATAAATTATACAATCTCTTCTGAAATTAAGTCTTTAAATTAAGTTGTAACCAGACATGGACCAGTTGCAAAGGAGAGAAATTAGGGAGGTGCCAGTCTATGCTATCCTAAATGTAACGGAGAGGTTTGCACTGAGTGTGTAGATGTTGATGCAGAAATCGGAACTTATTCCTTCAACAGGACCCAGGGTTTGGATGCCATAAATCAGCTCAAGAGGACACAGTTTGGAGAGCTTCATTCCCTTTCCCATTTTATATAGGTCGCTTTGTAACCAAATGTTGAAGTTCCTTTTTTCTTTCATTCTGAGTACCTACTTTGACAAATACCCCCATCACCATGGACTCCACTGCATGCAAGCACGAATGTAGAGAGACTAGGAAAGTCCCCGTTTTTTCCCTGTGGAATTTGTGGAAATATAGACGGAGCCGTTTTTCCCGGACATCATCAACGCCATGATGTGAGCCAGCCAAAAGAGGTTCCTTTTGATCCATTGCAGTCAGCCCCTGCTACCCACCCCGCCCAGACCAAGGACACTGTCCCACCCCCCTGTGGTCTCCCCTTCTTCTCTTGCTGAATCTGGGGAATCTCTGGTGGCTGCGCAGGCAGAAGTGGTTCACTGTGTGGACTTGCCTGTAATATCCCCTGTGGGGGACCCAGCTCTGTCCCCGTCAGCCTTTCTTCTGTTTCTTCTGCAGGTTTTGGGTGAACTATTAGGCATCTGCTTCGCATAAAAGGGACAGCTCCGTAGGATTCAGTACAAAGTCCCATAGTGAGAGCATGGCAATTTCCCTTCTGGTGGCTCCAAGGACACAGGAGATGAAGGATTTATTGTCACCCACACCCTTCTGCACAGTGGCTGTTGAAGTGGAGAGAGGAAGCTCTGAGGAGGTGACAGGTTTGTATATTTCCATGGACACCACCTCCGACAAAAGTAGTCCTCACCCCGCTTCTGGGAAGCCGCAGAGCAGGGCTCTCACAGGGAGAGGGTACCTCCGAAGGTTTTGCTCCTCTGTCAGAACAGAAGGGGATGGAACAGGAAATCAACCCATCGGGCCCCAGCCAGTGTTTTGTTTGCCCTCAAAAGCACGGTATACACAGTGCAGTTGGAGCCCCAGCTTCCCATTCTCTGATCTCCCCACCACCAAGTTATCACACCTCCAGTTCTCATCCATGCACGTCATCCGTGAGACCAACTTTCTGACATCTGAAGTGGCCGGTCAGCGATAGAGCTGGATGCCTTCCAGGGACCGCCAGTCCCTGTGCCCAGATAGGGAGTTGATGTTATTACTGGCTTTGACCACATGACAGAGATGAGACTGTGGGTAACACCCGGCCACCCGAGAGAAAATCATTTTTATTTGTACAACATACTTGTACAACAAACATATTGCCTGGCTTAGAGTCGAATCCCTTTTTTTGTTAAAATGAGCAACAAAAGCACAGCCAGTGCGTGTCATGTCATACACTGACACAGCGTGTGGCATTCTACATGCTGACACTCTGCGTGGAGAGTGTGGAGTAAAATTGACCGTATGTCCGCTGAGAGATAACTCTGGTACGCATACATAATTACACGTCTTTACTACAAACAGAGACCGAGGGACAGATGTAACAGCACCAGTCAAAACCAACTCAAATAACTCCCCCACAAAAATGTCAGCTATTAAAGTATTAATAGCACACACATTATTGTCTGTTTCCTCTTCCAGATTACTTACTTACTTACTTTGGCCTTTAAATTCCTAAGGGAACATAGGTCCTCGATGAAACCCCTCCATCCCCTCCGGTCTTGTGCCCTCCAATCCAGTTTTTGCCATGACAGCCCTTTCGTCTTCATCTCCTGTTCTGTGATTCTTTTCCAAGTGGTTCTCGGTCTTCCTCTTCCAGATTAGCAGAATGAAAATCAGCAGGGAATTGTGGTGTGATATAGTTAAGAAAACCTACCGGACACAGCTATGTCTTCCCCCGGAACATGCCAGAAGTTAAAAGTAGAAATGGAAAAACAATATGCTGCATTACTGAGCTAAAACATTGTTAAAACTAAACAGCCAGGAGGCTAGGTAGACAAAGGCCGGTGTTTTGATTGATGTGGCAGGCCCACTGTGGGCAGACAAACAGCCATATGGACAGATTAAAGACACATTCTCAGACTGACTGAACTGAATTCACCAAGCTGCATCACATGAAGACATGCTTCAGCAGACCTGTGGACACTGCAACCCTTCATTTCTATGAACTTTATGGAAAATGCAAGCACCTGACCAATTTCTACTAAAACTGGCTCTGACTGGGCTCACCACTACCTCCCTGGAAAGTTCCCTCACAGAACCTCAAACCTCTTGCCCTCTGAGAGCAACCAATCATGTGCCTCCATACTCAGGCATGGTGTGCATCATGCGCAGGAAGGGTTAATGCGCAGTTCACATTAATGCAACTGCTGTTCCATCACACCTGAAATCCTACAGCCCACCTACACAGTATCCAGGAGCTGTGGTGGAGTGCTAGAGGTCGTACAGTAGAATAAAATTCACAGTTGGTTGAGGTGGTCACTGTTATGATTCTCTCTAACCAGAGCCAAAGCAAGTAGGATACTGTCTACTTGCAGAAACTGATACCTGAGAGTGAGGTAATTCATCTTACCCGGTAAGGACAGAGGTTTAGGTGGCAATACTTGCCTTGTCCCTGGTGCAGTCGGTACTAGATCTCAGAATCTCATGTAGACGGACACACAGACAGACATGCCAAAATACAGACAGGCAGACAGATCCAATTTTAGCTAGATCCAGACACAGAGATACAGGCCGATAGACAGACAGACAGACATCCAGACAGACACAGAGATGTAGACAGAACATAAAAATATAAACACAAAAAATAAAATACAGATGACAAATGACAGCCAGCCAGCCAGCCAGACCAAAATACGGGTGGAGTGCAGTGTATCTGGGGTGTGGAGGTGACTCATATTTACCAGCACTAATTTATTTCTCCCACGGTATTTTTGTCTGTACCCTCGAATGTCCGAAATTTGGCCCCCCAGACACCAAGGTAACCCTGAACCCACTCAACGAACACATGCTGATAGAATGTCTGAAAGGATGTGAGGGGGAGTTCATTTAATGTGGCTGTACAGCAAATCGGTTAAGGAACAGATGTTCCTCTGACAAACTGGAAAAAAACAGCATTCTGTTGTCTGATCACTAACACTTAAAGCCAGTTCGTAGTCCAGCGATAGAGCGTCCCTGTGACCGACAACGTGCGCTGGATGTCGCTGGTCGCAGTGACATTTGGTTCATACTTTGAGCAACTGTTGCCCCGTGGTCCCTGAGGATGCCACTCGAACATAAAATACACTGAACTTAGTTATTAACTTGTAGGTCGTTTGCTAGCACATTAACTAACAGTCACACAGTTACTGACCCACAGATTCATACAGTCCCGTTTGTACTGCAGTGCAACGTGTACTCTTTGAAAGACGTATGCTGCCGGTCTCAAACCCTGACCTTCATCACCCACTCTTGCACAACAAGAGATTTTATGATGTCACTGAGCTAAAGAGGAAATGGGAGGGAACAAATCACAGTTTTATTGCTTTTCTATGAGTGAACCCACATATGAGTGAACCCACATGAGGTTCACCCACTTGTTCTGACACAACTCATCAACATAAGCACCTGGGTAACAGTGTTTTCTAAAGACCTGTGTGGTAGGGTGGGCGTGGTTTTGCGTTGGCTGCAGAGAGAGAGAGTGGGCGGGGCGGCTCTCGGAACTCTGCGCCACAGCTGTTGGGGATTATTAATCAGCACCGATGATTAATGGTTTGATTGATGGACGATGTGCTGATTACCTTGACAGTGAGCCTGGACGCTTAAAAGCCGGTCTGCGGAGGCAGAAGGGGACGGACTGGAGACGGAAGAAGAGCTGCTGACAGAGAGTCAGCTGCCACCATTGTGTTTTGTATCAAACAGAAAGCCGCGTGGCGGCAGTGAAAATAAAAAAGACGCATTTGCGTCCAGAAATAACTCTTGTCTCTCTCATCTCTTAACCGAGCGGTGGCACTCAGCTTGCTACAACCTGAAATCTAATATCACAGATTTTATCAGTCACTTTCCCACCCTCAGTCGCCCTTCTCCCACCCTTCAGATGGGTACAGTCAGGTAGAAGGTATGCAGTACTGTAGGAACATGCCTTCCAGTCCGCATGCCTCAGTTCACATTCCACACCACAAAGGAATAAAAAGTCAAAGTAAAAAGATTTAAAAAATCAGCACTAAAGAAGTCACAAAAGTCACGTTATTAACAATACGACACAACGAATACAGAACTCAACGCGCCAAATGGCAGAAATCAAACCGAATAACGGATGAAACGTAGCCTTACCTGTGACTTACTGTAGCAGGATTTAGCAAATAGGATTGCTATTACCTGACATTACAATCATTTGACAGTGATGAATAGTATGGAAAATATCTGTGTTTCTCTTAGGAATACACATACCCCCCTATTTATAATCACTAAGTGTACCCTAATATTAACCAAACAAACAACAATTAGTATTGTAACAAAAGAAGGTACAACTATACAGATAATCGTACACAGGCCAAGACTAAAAGCTGGGTTGAGTAAGGAAGGGGTAGGACAGGAAATGTACTTCTGTAATGTGAAAACCACCTTACACACAGCTAAACATGGCACAAGATTCATGAATAATATATACAAACTGATTTGAAAATAATGGGATTTGGGGGGGTGGGGGAGTATTGTCACCTTTTCCCACCTGTCCTAAAGACAATAAACCACACATGGGTGGCAATATTGCATCTTACAAAGGAAACATTGGGAAGCTTTGCTTTGGAAAAAACATGTTTAATTTGTGTGAGCTAACTTTGTTTCTTTGTAACTTGGCCTAATTTTGATAGAGATATGGCAGGTCTAGATTTTGAATTAATGACTTACAGACAGTGCTTTGTATGTGTAAGTAACTTGGCATTTTTGTACACTGAAAACATGTTTTTCTTCATGTTTTTCTTATACTGAAACCTCTAACCCTATGTTTTTATAGACAGGGGAAAAATCCACCACATTTTTTCCTTAAAATTCAAATTCCATAATTACTCATGCAAGATTACATATTAACCAAAGGGGGGGGGGGGGGGGGGAATGCCAGATCAAATTAAAAGGTGCAGCACTGGCTCATAATAAAATACATGTTTACAGCATTATTATTATTATTATTATTATTATTATTATTATTATTATTATTATTATTATTATTATTATTATTATTATTATTAGTCCTGCTAACTCGCAGTTTAGGTAGTAAGTGTATAATTCGTCCAGGTGCGTAGAACTGCCGAAATCCGTCCTGCTAGAGTTGGATAAGTATCTGCGTTCATTTGCTAATTACATACCGCGTTAGATTTAAACTTTTTTCCCTGTGTGGTAACTGTTCTTTGTTTTTAGGTTGTGTTAGGTTCCTATCTACCACTTTTGATTCTTAGAATTGATAGATTGCGATTATAGCACTATTACAGACTGTGAACCTGTGTAATCAGCGCGTTATTCGACTCAGGTTTTCAGTTGCTAATTAGGTACACCCTCCTAGTTTATGAGCCCGCTCCCCATTCCAGTCTGTGCTCTCCCCTTCAGAAGGCGCTTCCAGCGACATGGCCCCCCTCGACAACAGAACCCCTCTAACCTCTGCTACCCCCCGCTGACCCCCTGTGAGAACTTCAAGGTCACAGGGGGGCTATGGAACTGCCAGTCTGCTACGCGCAAGGCAGACTTCATCTCCGCCTATGCCTCCCTCCTATCCCTGCAGTTCCTTGCCCTCACAGAGACCTGGATCACACCAGACAACTCTGCCACTCCTGCTGCCCTCTCGTCCTCCTACTCCTTCTCCCACACCCCCCGGCGATCTGGCCGTGGTGGTGGTACTGGTCTACTGATCTCCCCCACCTGGAAATTCTCTGTTCTCCCCCTCCCTGACCTGTCTATATCCACCCTTGAATTCCATCCTGTCTCTATCACCTACCCTGCTAACCTCTATATTATTGTTATTTATCGTCACCCTGCTCAGCTCCTTCCCTGAGGACGGCACCCCGCTGATCCTCCTGGGAGATTTTAACATCCACCTAGAGGCCTCCCAGTCTGCTGCCTTCCTACCACTACTCCACTCCTTCGACCTCTCCCTACAACACTCTCCCCCAACCCACAAGGCAGGCAACCTCCTAGACCTGATCTTCCTGAGGACCTGCTCCAGCTCCAATCTTACGGTTACCCCCCTGCATACGTCTGACCATCACTTCATCTCCTTCCCCTTCCCCCTCTCTCCACATCCTCCCTCTCCTCCTCCCACCCCCACGGTCACTGTCCGCCGTAACCTCCGCTCCCTATCACCCTCTTCTTTTGCTCCCAGAGTGACCGCTTCCCTCCCCCCTCTTCAATTATTTTCCAAGCTCCCCACCAACTCTGCATCCCCCACCCTAAGTTCATCTCTCTCCTCAGCACTTGACTCCCTATGCCCCCTTGTCCCTAAGCCAGCACGTTCATCCCCTCCTAGTCCATGGATGTCTGACATCCTACGCACCTCCAGGGCCAGCCTCCGCACTGCTGAGAGGAAGTGGGCCAAATCCAGGGACCCATCTGACCTCTCAGCCTATCAGTCTCTCCTGACAGAGTTTTCTTCTGCTGTCACTGCCGCCAAGGCAAAATTCTACCAAACTAAAATTCATAACTCCATTTCTAACCCTCATCAACTTTTCTCTATTTTCTCTTCTCTCCTCAGCGTGCCACCTCCTCCACCCCAGTCTTCCTTCACTGCAGATGACTTTGCAGCATTCTTTGACAAAAAGATCGCAGACATCCGCAGCTCCTTTGCCCCCTCCGCCCCCTCCGCCCCCTCTGCGCCCTCTGCGCCCTCTGCGCCCTCCGCCCCCTCTGTGCCCTCCGCGCCCACTGCGCCCTCCGCCCCCACTTCACCCGCCGCCCCCTGTTTCTCCACTTTTTCTCTCCTCTCAGACTCTGAAGTTTCCCAGCTTCTGCTCACTCACCGCCCTACCACCTGCGCCCTCGACCCTATCCCCTCATCTCTCCTCCAGGCAATCACACCAGACATCCTCCCTTTTGTCACCTCCCTCGTGAACTCCTCCCTATCTTCTGGATGTTTCCCCTCATCCTTCAAGAGGGCCCACATCACCCCGCTGCTGAAGAAACCCACACTAGATCCTTCAGTCATTCAGAACTACCACCCGGTATCTCTCCTCCCTGTCCTATCCAAAACACTTGAACGTGCTGCATCTAACCAACTCTCTGCTTTCTTCTCTCAGAACAACCTGCTTGACCCCCACCAGTCTGGCTTCAGGCCTGGCCACTCGACCGAGACTGCACTCCTCTCGGTCAGTGAGTCACTCCATGCCACATGAGCAGCCTCCCTCTCCTCTGTCCTGATTCTTCTAGACCTCTCTGCTGCATTTGACACTGTGGAGCACTCTATCCTCCTGTCCTCCCTGGCAGCAACAGGGATCTGTGGCACAGTCCTTGACTGGATTGAGTCTTACCTCTCTGACCGTTCCTTCCAGGTTGCCTGGGCGGGTAAGGTATCACCACCCCGTCCCCTCGCCACCGGAGTTCCCCAGGGCTCAGTCCTCGGTCCCCTTCTCGTTTCCTTATACACCAGATCCCTTGGCCCTGTAATATCTGCCCATGGCTTGTCTTATCACTCCTATGCCAACGACACGCAACTCTTTCTCTCCTTCCCCCCATCGGACACACAGGTCCCTGCCTGCATTTCCGCTTGCCTGAGGGACATCCAGAGCTGGATGGACAATCACCACCTGAAGCTGAACCTGGGAATGACGGAGCTAATCTTTATTCCTGCTCTATCCTCTCCCCTCCTCGACTTTTCCATTTCCCTACCTTAGTGGGGAGACTCATCTCTTCAGGCTGCACCTCTCCCCATCCCTCCCTACCCCCCTGTAAATGACTGTAAGCTTAGGGTTGTAACTAGGCAGCTGTTTCGTAGGTGACTTAGGTGCATTAACTGTCTTAACGCAGTGGAGGAAAAAATAAAAAAATAAAAAATAAAAAAAAAAAAATAATAATAATAATAATAATAATAATAATAATAATAATAATAATAATAATAATAAAAAATACAAGCAGTAGTTGTTGCCGTTCTCGTTGTATTAGTGTTAATCAGTTTAACCTTCAGGGTCCAAGTTGAACTATGCGGTTGTTCCCTGCACTTGGACCGGTACTTCTCTCTACGGTTTTCATCATACTTGTTCCTGGTTATGGTTATACACTTTGTTGTACGTCGCTCTGGATAAGAGCATCTGCCAAATGCCTGTAATGTAATGTAATGTTATTATTAAAAAATAAGAAGTTTCAGGCATTCATCAGGTTTGGAGTATGCTTCATGCGTTTGTTTTATCTAATAGAGGCCAAGGACAGCTCAAAAAAGGTTTTAAAATTAAATTAAATATGTATTCCTTGGGAGTGAGTGTGGCACACAGGTTATGGTTTTTTAAATGGTATTGAACATGAACATATTGATTGAAAGTTGGAAAGCCAAAATACCAGTGCCAAGTCTAACAACACCCCAAACAACACCGATGCATACAAAATGTGTACAGGACATTGAAAAAATATAACTGAGTTAATTTCATGTTTGCCATGTTTTCCCCATGAAATTAAGAAAAAGCATGCAAAATCTTGCTGAAAGATCATGTTCATGTTCAGATCATGTCTTTTTGTTCCAGCCACAGTTGCGATCCCAGAATTTTAACAGGCTGTGAAATTTTCTTTATTCAGTGCCTTATCATGTTTAGAGGGATTATTTGCCCTCTTAAACCACATAAAATTAAAACTGATCAAATTAAAGACTGAAATGAATCAGAAGGCTCCTCATTTTGAAAACGACTGGAGCATGTTGGTCGTGGTTCCACCCCAATGTGGGTGCACCAAGACTTACAGAAGGGATGCCACAATCCAACCCAATAATAATAATAATAATATATTTATTTATAAAGCACATTTTCATCCAGAGATTGCAGCTCAAAGTGCTGTACATAAAAAACAAGTAAAAAACCCATCAATAATAAAAAACAGATCAATAATAGAATAGAATAAAAGTGAAATAGAGGAAATAAAAACAACAGTACATGCTAAGATATAAAAACAATGGTAATAGATAATAAAAACACTATCAGTAAAGGTGAGAAAAGTAAAAGGCAAAGCAGGCTAACTGAAGGCAAGTTTAAATAAGTGTGTTTTAAGAAGTTTCTTAAAAGTATTAAGAGTTTCTGCCTCTCTGATAGTGCCTGGTAGGGCATTCCAAAGCCTAGGGGCATAGAAGCTAAAAAGCCGCCTCACCGCTCCTCTTACGGTTAACTTTCGGAATCACTAAAAGAGAAGCAGAGGAGGGTCTAAGGGTTCTACTAGGCACATGTTCCTGAATGCAGTCACTTAAGTATTTTGGTGCTAAACCTTTTATCGTTTTAAAAACCAGGAGAAGAACCTTAAAATCTATTCTGAAACGCACAGGTAGCCAGTGTAGTGTAAGGGTAATGTGGTCTCTCTTGTTTGTGCGAGAACCCAAGGGAAGTGTTCTGAGCTATGACTAACATTTAGTCTGGTCGCTTGCCTCTTTTCAGAAAAATACATACCTTCCCTACACATGAAATATTTAAGACAGGCATCCAGCATCTGCTCTTTATCTCTTATGTTATCAGGTTCTTAAGAACATGACATTACCAAGGAGGGAAGGGAATGTAAACAATTACTCAGGTTGTCACAACATATGCAGAAATGTTATAACACACCTAAGAAAACATGCCATTTAACTTCACAGCATTGCTAGCCACTTAGCCAACTTTGGACAACCTTAATTTGTTCCACTTGAACTTTTCAGCAGTCTGTCTCGCTATCTTAGTTTCTAGAAAGCCTGATGTGGGAAGTACCCTCACACCAAAGTAAGAGAAAGCTGAAGGGGGGGGGGGAGAAATACCCAGCAAGCTTCCGCTATCGATTTGGGAGTACACAGACAAACGAGTGCTCTCCCCCGAACCACACAACGTGACAGCTGCCAATTCCCCTCGGCTCGCGAGTTTCCCTCGTACAGGCGCCAGCTGCAGGAACACACCTTATGTGCAGCTCAGCAGGAATATTTCCAGGCGCTCAATCTGCCAGTGTGGGCCACCGTTGAGAGAAGACACGTGGCAGTCCCCTGCTCTTTGGGTTGGCGAGCCACTGTCTGCACTGGTATGGTCCGCTTTTGGAGCCTGGCCACAGGGGCCCATCCATGCAGTCGGTCATGCCTTAACAGGATGAATCATCCAGCAGTCGACAATGGTGCTACCTGATTGGACACATTGTTTGATATGTGGCCAGATTTTTTTTTTTAGAGCTGGCTGTGTGACTTCACGATTGGTCCAAAATTCGCAAGGAGAGTATGAGCCTGTCTACGCTCACGTGCACCAGCTGTGGAGATGAGCATGGGCTCGGTGGTATACAATTGGCCATTCCAAATGAAAGGGGTAAAAGGGGAGGAAAAGCAAACAAAAACAATTACGTGCATTTAATGACATTAAATGCATGACATTAACTGCATGAAAAGTAATTATTAAAACATGAATGATACGCAGAGTACTTGAAGAACCGTATATTCCGGGATGTCTATGGCCAGTCTAAAATAAAAAAATTAAAAAAATTAAGAATAATCTGACAGAAATTCAAACTGCAAGTCCGTCCATGTTTTGCATGAAACTATGGACACAGAAAACAAATAGTGCCAGAAAAACAATGGAATTCGGGCCTGAGGAAAGGGTGAGTCAGGGCGGGAGAGCCCTGCCATTCCTACAGGAAGCCAAGAATGACAAAAATGTTTCATTGTTTACAAGACTTAAATGTCAGGCAAACAAATGTTTAACAAAAACACTGGAAAGAATGTTTGGAATGAAGAACCATGGGCACTAGCAGAAATAAGCAAAAATAATAATAAAAGGCCAAAAACACAAACACTTAACTGCAAGGTAAAGTTTATGAATAAAGGTTACCATATATAAGACAAATACCACCCCACAAGACTTCAACATGAACAGCTTTAATGTTTATTGTGGGTGTGTGTGTGTGTGTGTGTGTGTGTGTGTGTGGGTGTCAGAGAGAGTTAAAATATGGGTACATTGTCAAATATTTCTTGTAATATTTCTCAAACTCCAAACTGACCTAAAACTCCATTCCCAGATACTCACATTTATTAAGACTTGGCTTAGAGGTCTGAAACCTGACCCGAGCCCAACAGGACCCAACAAAGTGTCTGATTTCGGGCCAAATTTGTTGTCTAGTAAGTGAAAATGAACTATTATTTTATGTTTTAAATGTATTTTTATTTGAAGACATAAATTTCTTTTAAATCATTTTGCACACACGCACTCTGTCTAGTCCATGTGTGAGGGCCTCTAACTTCTCAGTGGATGAAATTAAACAAAGATTTACGAAGGAGCTTTTTAAAATTCCAAATGAGTTGGGAACGGCTTCGGTGTGGAAATATCATGACCTTGTTGTGACAACAGATAAAAAGCTCACTGGTCACATACAGGATTACAATGCTTTTTTGACCTGTGACAGCAAGAAGACTGATCACACTGAACTTAGAGATGTTGTCCAAGAAATAGCAGAAACTTACCTGGCAGCAAAGGCACTAGTGAGATATGTAAAGCAAATGGGTTTGGTAAGCCAGCAGACAAAAACTGGATGTGTACAGTACTTGATCACTACTAAACAGTAAGACAAACCGTTTATTAGCCTATCAAACTGCTCTGCTGATAGGCTGCCGTGCCTTGGTAAACTATGTGGCTACTATTTTCTATCCCATATGGGAAAAAAAATAGCGAATCGCAGTATAATTATTTCTAGGCACAGCAGCCAAGCATTGTGATACCACGCCTGTGAGTGATTTTGGTTACAGGTCGGGTTCGGTCAGGTCGGGCCTCAAGGTCTCAGGTACGGGCCAGGTTTGGGCTTCAATCTCATGCCCGTGCAGACCTCTAACTTCACTGCATATGTGAAGCCATCGGCTTACAAAGCAGAGGAATCCCTGGCATCTGTGATGAAGTGTAAAACATTATAACTTAAAATTAGGGGTTCCCAATCTTAGAATAGATGTTGCGGGTGAAGGTTTTCGCTCTATCACACCACTGAAACACCTAATTCAACCAACCAAGTAACTGTGATCCAAAATCAAGGTCTGAATGAGCTGAATCATTTATTAGCTAAAGGTGTCTTAGTGCTGGGTTAGAACAAAATTTTCTGCTCGCCCTGCTTCTCAGACAAGATCTGACCCACCCCTATTTTAAATGTACCCAGCCCCACACAAGACCATACATGTACAGCTGCATTAGAGTAAAGTTTTGTTTTATTATCTGTTCAACACCACAAGAGAGGCAGGACAATATACATGGAGACATCAGCAGACCCAGCTAATACAAAATGTTCCCAGAATATTAGGGAAAACTCCAGTTAGATTCCCCTTTGGTTTTGAGGCAAAGTTCCAATGAGAACATTCCCAAACAGCCCAACATTTTGTTCTTCAAAATATGTACTCTCAAAGACACAGAAAAGCATACTACACATGTTGCTTACTAACTTAACAGGCTTAACAATCATGGAGGGTATGTGTTTTTCAGACAAATCAAGGAGAATGTGTGCCAAACCCATTTTAAGAATGCTTTGAATTGAAGTACTGAAACAGCAAATTTGCTCAACATGACGGACAGATGACCATGCACAACTGTAATGCTTTTTTAATTCAAATAACGAGACCGAATATCATCCTAAAGGCTAGTTCAGATCAATGATTCGCAATGAGACGAAAGGGTTTTAGAATGTTGCAGAGAATATTGCAGCGGTGTGAACTGGTTAGTTTCAGAGCGTCTGAAGCCGTTGCCTGGGGTCTCAAAAGACCCACCGTGTCAAATTGCCAAGTGCAGTTTTAGAATGTTTACAATCAGACGTCTTGGAATTTTGCAAGTCGCATCCAGTCTCATTGCAAATCACTGATCAAAACCGAATATCATCCTAAGGCCATTCATGCGACATTCATTGTGACATAATGTGACCTCCAAGAACTTGCGTGCAGAGAACATTCACCCTAACCTTTTTAACGTTTCAATGACAAAGAAAAATGGTCAGGTAGGGGAAGGCTGAACTCTCCACAACCTGAGATTTCTCTGCTTCTCCTTACGTGAAGAGGAAAACAAAGCGTATTCAACAAGACAACAAAAACGGGGGAAAAACATGGATGCCATCGGGAGTAAAGACAGATGGACACAAATGTGACAGTAGCCTGACAAGCCCTTTCTGCTGTAACTTGGGGGGGCTGGGGCATCCCACACTGTGCACACGCTTGCCAATGACTGCACAATCACATATTTAAAGGCATCTTATGCAGGATTATTACCTTGAAAATATTAGAAAATAACTATGCTTTGAAGACATATCTTTGATGCACTGGCAATCTCTGTCTTTACGCACATTAGCCGAATTCGGGCACGTTTACCTGTAGCGTATTTGTTATTCTAAAAAGGTTCGGGACATTTCTGCGGTGTGGCTGCAAAGCTAGCTAGAGAAATTCCAGATACAACGAAGCAAAAAGACAATCCGACAGGGCTCGTTCAAGAACTAGAGTTAACCTTGGAACTGCTTTTCCTCATAAGCTGAAGTTCGCTAAAGGGATGAAAAGCACACGGAGTTGGCTTGTTTTCTGTTGGACCTGTAAGTAACAATACCGGCAGTGTGAAGTTGGTGCCTACATGGACATTCCCGAGGATCTGAAATTTTCAAATTTAAAGTTCAACGATAAAACCACTATTACGCTCAACATAATGTAATTAATTAAGCAATGATAAAATCTACCTTCTTACTGTTCCTCATAGTTGCTCATTTCAGGGTACTACCATTAATGCTTACATTGGGTAATTAATGCAGTGTGAGTGGGTGGGGTTGAAGGCGAAGGAGACTTATTTGATGGTAAACACAGGCTAAGAATAGTATGCATAGAATGCCTTTAAAGAACAAAAAACAGACAAAAAGAAAATTGACAGGAAGTAACATCAGCCAAGATAGTCAGAGCAAATATTTTGGTGTGAGTACCTTGATCGTGATAAGCTTTTTCATGAGAAAAGACAGGAGAAGGAAAAGGATACTAATGCTGGGTTCACAAAACATGAATTTTTGCCAGGATTTAGCAGACTGGGATGAATTTCGGAGGTCAGGCAAACCACGTGGTGCAAGCTGGAAATAAAACACAACACTCTAGTAGCATCATGGCCTCATATAAACAGCACCCTGGGTTCTACAATGACGGATGAGATGAAAGAGAGGCTGGTTGACCTCTGGCAACAACACCATTGCCTCTTCAGGAAGACAACAGCACAATCGGAGTGACAGAGCAGCACCGACACAACACTCGTTTTGTTTTGTTTGTTAGTATTTTTCTGTTGCGTGAAGCATTCCCCAGAGCTCAGTCAGTCTCTGCTTTAGCAAGGTAGCGTTTATTCGGGGTTACATCTGACGAAATCCATCACATTCTTGCGTTTTTTTCTCACAAGACAGCAGAATATTGAGATCCCTCAAGACGAAAATCCACCGAAGAGTTAGCTGTAGTTAGCGTGTCTGTGCCACGTCGTTGAATATGTGCACCACTACGTCTGAGTGACGAAAATGTACAGAATAGAATTTCGGATAGTATGAGCTGCACAGCGATCTTAAGATTTTGTTGGTTGTAGTTTGAGCCCAGCATAAAAAAATTAAACAAAAGTAAACTACAAACAACCACAGAGTGCAACAGAGCAATGTCAAAAGAATCCAAATAAATGACAAAATATACATACTATATATTTATATACAGATATACTGTATGCACGCGACGTTTACACAGACCAATGTTAAATAAAACCGAAACGGCGTTCAGAGCATGGCCTAGTATCAAGTGTATGACTCAGACATTTTCAGCTCCGTGACCAAGAATTTACCCACAGCCAAGAGACTGCATCAGCAATAGCAGGGCTTCGATTTCTTCAGACCACAAAGATGAAACCTTAATCTAATAAACCGTGTAAATGTCTGGCAAATTCTAGAATGTGTAATGAAAATAGCCTTGCTGTTAAACCAGTGAAATCTAATACTATACTATACTATACTACAGATCTCAACTGCTGAGAAAACCATAACCACACACCCAATAGACAGTGAGATCTCAGCCGCTGAGCAAAACACAGCCATGTGGCTCTGCCAAGGACTCCCTGGAACCACAGAGGCATTATGGGTAAGTATGCCTCAAAATAACCCCCCCAAATCGCAGGGGCATTATGGGTATGTCACAGACTATCCCCTAAAACCATAGAGGCATTATGGGTATGTCACTAATTAACCCCTCAAACTGCAGGGGCATTATGGGTATGTCACTAATTATCCTTTCAAACCGTAGAGGCATTATGGGCATATCACAAATAAACCCTCAGGGCATTGTGTGTAAGCATGCACCTCACCACCAGAGTTAGGTACACTTCCATTTCTGTCATTTATCTATTTTTATATTTAAGATTGTTCCCCAGTTTTGCTTGCCTATTTGTATGTGTGTGTGTGTTTGTGTGCACATACATGTGAGTGCACAGATGTGTGTATGTGTGTGTCAGCCTGTTCGTCCGTCCCAGGTTTCGTCCCTCCGTCCTTCCTTCTTCCCTCTCCCATCTTTAGCTCAGAAGCTCGAGGTAAGTAACAGGCACCTTCCCTTTCTGGTTACCTCGCTCTCCAATCAACCAATCAGGATCCATTCCTGGAACAGTGTAGACCGTAATGAGCTGGAATGCACAAAACAAAAAACGTAAATCAAAGCACTGACCACATAAGACCCTACAGGGAAATACATTTTACAGAGTTTGCATATGCCTGTGACACAACATGGGGAACAGTGCTACAAGGTTTGTTTAGAACAAAACATTGTTTACAACAGTTCTGCAAAATGTTCTGCAACAGTTCTTGACATATGGGCTGTGTTCAAGATAAGATATAGGTTGCAAACTGTTTCATAAACAGAAGTCGCGCTGTATCAAACATAGTTTCAGGCCACTGTTACTGCTGCAAGCTGACAGGGCAACTGCATGATGTGACACCTGCTGTTACACATGCCACTCAACTGCTTCTGGGTCCGCCCCCAGCACGCCCAACAACCGGAGCAATACATCTCAGAACACTGTTGGGGAACACTGCAGTCTCTTTAGAGAGAACGTGGCACTAAAGATGTTCACATGGGAGAGTCTCTGAAAGCTCCCCCCCCCCCCCCCCCCCCCCCCCGAGGCAGCTTTGTGTATGTCCTTTTATTTCGTGCCAGTAACATTCTTGTGTTCAGACCTTCTGCTTCTGGCTGTGACTGCTCTTCTGCCTCGGAGCTAAGCGTTTGCTTGGACAACCTTGTTTCGTTGTTTTCGCACCTTTGCGCTGCAAAATAAACACCACAGTGCATTCACCAGGAGACTCTGATTTTGCTGGTGTCAGCCTGTTCATTTCATAGCTGTTGCAACCACTGCACCCCTTCACCGGTTTACAGTGTCAGAATACACAAGTTACTAATATCAGTAAATATCAGTTTGTCTCCCAGAGTGCGACAGCTTGCCAGGTCATGCAGTCAAGGCAGAGAGCCTTGGGGCGTTTAACCCAGCTGATCTGAGGCGGGGCTGGATACTGTTCCGCAAGAGTTTCCCAACCCAGGGCCAGGGGCCCGCCTGCATGCATCCCCTTTCCTTCCACATAAATATTTTCATTAGATAAGGTTGCTGAAGACAAATGTTTAAGTCCGTGTATAATTCTGTAAATAGGGGATCGCCCACCGCCCAGCTCCAAAATTATGAGCAAATCGGTCCATCGGCTTCAGAAATACTGCCTTTTTTTGAGTTTTCGAAATATGACAAACATACTTGAGCCTAAATTGAACTCCTGCTGGGCTTCTGGCTGTTTCTTCCGCCATTTCCTGTTTTTCTTGCTTTGTTGGCAAGTAACACTGCAATAGCAGCAAAACTTTGTCTTTGATTTCATCATTGTTTTTGATTTTGTTTTTTAATATTTTTTTTATTTTTTCATTTGGGCATCTCCAATACCAGTATTTCTTTTTACAGATGTGTGTAAACTAATACAATGTGGTGTTAAATTGGCAGTGCAGGACACACTAATGTTTTTTTTTGCTTCCTGCCATTTGACATGGCAATACAGCAAGAAAAAAAAACTTCCCCAAGGAAATAATTATTCAGAAACACCCGTAACCTTTACAAATTCCCACTAATTACATTAACGACAGAGAAAATGTCGGTATGGAGGGGACACACTTGATCTGAATCCAGAAAACCAAGTCAAGATAAACACGGGAAAGTGACTGCAAACGCAATGAGCAAACGGTCCCTGACTCATTTGGCTGAGTCAGTCTGGGCGCTATCAGCGAACGTGGGGCTCTTAGTCACGCGCCCGCTCACCAGTGAAAGGAAAAGACCCTTGCGTCACCCACCACGCATGTGAGACAGAACCAAAACAGCTTATTCCTCAGAAACCAAAAAGGCCAACGGACAAAGGCCCATTCATTAAACTGCCGTGCATTTCCAGCAAAATGTCCCCAGATGTTTACTAGAAAAACCATTAGCCACTAAATGATTATCATCCAATTACAGTATGAGCTTAATAGCAAAATTTATAGCTCTGGGAAAAAAAATTAAGAGACCACATTAAACGTTCCGCTTCACGGTTCGTGGGTATGCGTCTGGGTAAAATCTAACTTGACATTCTTTCGAGAACTATTGACCACATTTGACTTGAATTCCAACCAAAAATATGATCATTCAGGACATTTATTTGGAGACAACTCTCAAAATGCAAAGAATGTACGTGCACTGTATGATGTCCCGTGGACTCCTACTTAATTCAATGCAAATGAAATATTTAAGATGGCCAGCTTTATCGCAAAGGGCTGGAAGACAAGGTAGATGTCTGTGTTTAATTTACTCATAGATGTACATCACCCCCACCCCCACCCCCCCTCCCCCATCCCAGGCTGAACAGAGTGTGTATGTATGCGTGTTTGTGTTGTGTGTGTGCATGTATGTGCGTGTGGGAGTGGGTGTGGGTGCGCTTGCGTGTACAGGTGATGACAGAACACAATAAGGATGCACATTTGTGTGAATGGGGGTAATTGCGCCTGTTGAATGTGGAGTGAGGCCTAAACTAGGTTGCTTAATTATGTGGAGGTTTGGGCTATTGGTTTACTCATACTCAATCAGAAAAGTGTGAGTCGTAGAAATGTGTGGATGTACTGAGTGTGCAGTGGGGTGTGTGTGCGTGAGTGGGCGGCCTCTTGGTGAACTCGGTCAGGCATGCATTGAGAAACGCTGGAGAATAACCCCTGAGGTGGTTCCAATTTTTCCCACAGCTGTAAGTTCAGACTCATGAACAACGCTACTATAGCTCCCCCTAATGGCCACAGATCATTACAGCCCATGGTTTCCCCACAGTCAGACTCCTGGGGCCAGCTGCACTTAAACTTCACACTGGGACTAAGTTCTAATGTCAGATGTTCAGTCAGGCGTAAACTTTACATCAGTTGCATAAATCTGAGGCGTTAACATATGTCCGACATTGCTCAGGACTCATATCCAGGCCTAAAAGGGTAGGAGGCAGAAGCTTGTGTTGTAACATTGACCGTTGCAGTAATTACTATGGTTGCAAACTTCAATGCAGAAAAAATAAGGAACAAGCCACCCTCCTATCAAAAGTTTTTAAAGTGGTTTCAGTTATGTACAATTGATTGATTGATTGATTGAGTGATTGACTGAATGATTGAATGAGTGACTGACTGAAAGTTTCATATATGGCTTCATATGATGTGTATACTATAACTATTAAAACTGATGATTTTGATTGCAATGAGGCTTTAATCTCCAGGCTGGCTGTAGTGAATGGCAGCACACACACTTGGAGGGGGAGTGGGTACCCCAGGACCCAGGTTATTGGGGGTTCCTACCTCGTCCGCCAGCAGAGAGAGCTCGCTGGTGTCGGCGGCGTCGTAGTCGTAGAGCACCTTGGCCTTGCGCGAGCCCGAGGCAGGGGGGCGCACCTCTTCGACCTTCAGCGTGTCCGTCTCCAAGGTGGCGGAGGTGGGCGGGGCAGGGCTGGCGGAAGTGGAGGGGGAGGGGCTGGAAAATGCAGCCAGGGAGGAGGGATTCACAGCAAAGGCATTGGGCAACCTGTGGAGCAAAAGACAGGGTAATGCAGACAGAGAGAGAGAGAGAGAGAGAGAGACATACATATACACAAACATACAGGTCTACATATACATTCACACAAATACTCACACAAAGTTTCACCTACAATTAAGTATTTCATGCTCTTTCCTAGAAGACACACAATGGCTAAGAGACCTGTACTTACACATCTTCATCAGAACTGAGAGCAGAGATTGAGGGAGAGGAAGAGGCATGGAGTCAGAGATCACATATCCCACAGGGGATTTGCCCAAAGTGATAATATATCCCACAGGAGATTATCCCACAGAGATAATATATCCCACAGGACATTATCCCACAGTGATAATATATCCCACAGGAGATGACACTTTAGTGCATTTTGTGTTGTTAAAATCTGATACAGAGACCAAGGGAACAATTAGAACAATTACAATTTATAGGTTACATTAATCCTGAGAAATGGCAACATCTCATTTTTATATACATATATACAACCAAACATCAAAGTTCCCTGACTACTGTACTATACTGCCTGTACACTGAATAAATCAGATTACTTTACAATCTGATTTATTCAGCTTCCCAATTCACCTGCTCAGCTCTTTCTGCAGCTCCAGCATGTGTAGGTGGCACTGGGCATAGTAGGCAGCCTGGGCCTCCACAAACTCATGCAGACAGCGCAGATGGTGCACCTGGCAGGACAGAAACATGGACACAGCACAGCAAGCAATTAGTCCAGACCCAATCTTATAGAACACTCGCAGAGTCAACTATCCCAATCTTATGGAACAGTCACAAACTCAACTATCTCAACATTCCGGAACACTCTCAAACTCGACTATCCCAACATTATGGAACACTGTAAAACTCAACTATCCCAACAATCTGGAACATTCTCAAACAGTTATCCCAAACTTTTGGAACATTCTAAAGATGAATACTCCCAATATTCCAGAACACTCTCTCACAAAACACTTAAAACCGTCTCCCAAACACAATGCTCCCAACATTGTTATAGTGTATTATATGTACAGTGTAAATGTAAGTAATTGCAAGTAATTCATGTACAGGCAGGTTAAGTGTTTATTGATGTGTAAACACACAGAGCATGTAGTTAGCATGTGCGGTGTGCGTGCGCACGCGACTCACGTGTGTGCTGCTGATCCCCTCCAGCAGCAGCCGGGTGACCTCAGCCTGCCGGTCAAACTCCGTCTGCGCCACCCGCAATTCCATCTCTGCCTGGGGGTGGGGGTGGGGGGGGGGGGGGGGGGGGAGAGGGAGTGGGCACAGTGACCTCATCAGTGGGCAGGCAGGTGCGCAAACAGGGAGGCGGGGCACACAGGCCCACAAACGCGCATATAGCCACAGGGCAAACAGACAGGCCCTAGCTCGTTGTGCCCAGTAAAGATCCCACGAGACTTCCTGCAGAGAATAGGACGTTTGTAATTGTTTACAATCTTCGCCTCTGAAACACACTGGGGGTGGTTCGGGCGAGTTTCCCCCTTTACCGTAAAGCACTTTGAGGTCATGAGATGAACGGCAGTGCCAAAACCCATCATTATTATTACTAGACCCACAGGCAGAAACACTACGACACGCACAGACAGACAGGCAGGGTCGGTTAGAGGTTAGGGAACTGGGCACGTAGCCCAACGGCCAAAGGTGGAAATCCCAGGTGGGGACTGCCAAGGCAGGTACCTGAGTAAAAATACGCTGCGGTATGAGTGGACAGCTTAGTGAAAGAACATTATGCTAATGGTGTAGCATTATGGTAATTACGCTAATAGCGATGGTGCAGCTCTATCGGCAAAGGGCAAAGGGCAAAGGGCACGGGCTGACAGAGCGCTCTGGAGGAGACGCGCTAGGGGAAGAGCAGGACGTTTGTCTAAGCTCACCTGAATAGACCTGAACCTGAACCCAACCTGAACAGGGGTGCTGTACAGATGAGACAGGCTTATGTATATAATTGGAAATTCAGAGCAGGAAAAAAGACACATCGGGGGGGGGGGGTGGGGGGGTGATACACATTTTATTTCCAGCTGAGCTGCTATGTATGGCCTCCCCCAGTCCATGATGGGCATCATCTTCACACTGTTGCTGATTATCATCATAATAATCTAATTTAAATGAATTATTTAGTAACTGTACATAGTCCTGTGCTGTTCTTGGGTTTTGCACATAAATAACCTAAATGTGAAATTCAGTTTGCATAAATGATGCATATGAACTTTGTTATATCATATTCATTAAAAAATGACAAAACAGTAAATGGTTTCTTCTAACTTCTGTCATGTGTTGCTTTCTAACAGAGACATGTCTATTTACCTGACATAACAACTTTTCTCTGTCATAAAGGACATCTTCTAATGGTTGCTTAAATGGTAAACAATCCCATTGAAGATCTGTTCCATCAAACTTTTATCATTAATAGAAAAACTACTTCTAGAATACAGCTGCAAGCAGCAGTTAAGGGGGCCACTCTATATATAGGAATCCCGCACTGTGGCATCTTCTGCAAGACATTCAGAATTAATATAAAGATAATAATTAAAATTAGATATAAAAAATAGCTTTGCAAAATCAAAAAACCTGTATGCAGATCACAAGGAGACTTTACTTTCCTGTTTCAAAAATAATAAAAAAATACATGAGGTGTATAAACGAAGCCAAAATATATACACATATAATAAAATACTCCACTATGATGCTTGCATAAGCTGTTCACAGCTCAGCGCAGAGATGGGATTGAATGCCACAGGGAGAAGGCGTGTTCTAACGGAAGCAGCTGTCGGGATACTCACTTTGTCGACCTCCTCACTCCACAGCTGTGAAAGCAGCATGCCAACAAGAGAAGGGGTGAGAGCTGCATTCTCGGACTACCAGTCACACACTGATGACATCACAACAGGCAAGACATCACCACACCGTCCATTTCCTCAGAATTTTGGGAGGGGCGGGGGGTGGACCAATTGCCCAAATGGATTCAAGCAACATTGGTCCTTATCTAAACGCTAATGTTGGGTTCTTCCTTCACAAACACAATTTGGCATCTGTCGCAACAGCTAACAAATTAACTCTAAATGTTATCCGCATTGTGGAAAAGCACTTGCAATTGACTGAGATTGGGGTTTGATTAAAAATTTGATGAAAGAGTTTTCACCCCCCTCCCAAGGATCCTCAGGGTCGGAAATGGGAGAGGCCAGTCACCACCGCAACCAGTTCTCACAGCAGCATGCAGAGACCAGGCTCTCTGAACACACAGTGCAGGGAGAACCGCTGAGAGAGTTTCCCCAGCAAGCAAGGGTTCCACCCAGCGTTTGCCCGCCAGCACTTCGCAAATCGGCATTACAGCGGTCTGCTCGCAGCACATCCATTCGCCGTCACTTTAACTGCCTGCTTGTGGACCAATGTAGTGCTGATTTGCCAAAGCCTGACCAGACGGCCGTGGCAAATGTGGGCGACTAGAGGGCACTAAATATTTGGCTAGCTGCGGTCGTGTTTGGGCCCAAACTGACTTTTAAGGCACGGCTCTGTGCAGATGTGTTTCTGAGGGTCAGGGCTCTAGCTGAAGAGGAAGAAGATGGAGAGATGAAGAGCAGCGCCAGTGTATCAGAGGAAGGCCAAACACGGGCGGGTCGGGACCAGCACAGCATCCGTGATGGTAGAACAGAACCGGCCTGGCTCCGCGCTGCCCTCAGTAAAATAACAAGGACGGCTTCAGGTTTCTGTACTGAGAGTAATAAATCACACTGATCTACCTTCTCTGGACATGCCGTATACACCATAACCTACTTTGCGTGACTGGACAACGAGAAGACAGCAACACACACAAGAGCAGCACACACCACAGCAACACAACAACAGACACAGCTCAGTAGCTCACAAGTCATTTCAACACAGCATGACACAGCACAGCACAGCACGACGTGACAGCACAGCACGACGTGACAACACAGCGCAGTACAGCACAGCCAAAATGTTCACCAGCAAAATGTTTATCAGATTTTCCTTAGGAAAATCCTGAAATCTGCTTCAGGTTACCTCTACCCTGTCTGAACGCAGATAACCAGGGACATCCCTAATCGCCAACACTCACTACAGTATCATTACACAACTATGAGACAAAATTTAGAATCCCTGAGTTATTTCAGACTTCAGACACAAAAAAAGAAACCAAAATAAAACAGGCAAAGCAACACAAAGACAAATTACACTACATACTAGATGCAGACCCTATAAATATATATGTCACTACACCATATTATGCTTCTCCTTTTATTCTTTTACCTCAAAGATAACTGCTTCAGAATCTCAGCGGTCACAGTACATGGATAGGCTAAATAAATAGGTTATCTATGTTCTGGGCAGATCCATTAAACTGACAGATCAGGGAAAATCATTGGAAGAATTTACTGTTATGTCCCACAGGGGGCACTGTAGTTCAAAGGGTGGAGGGATGAGGATCTATGGGGCAGAGACTCACTTTTGGGGTCACCAGGATTTTGGAAGGGTTATACGGGAATTGGGATTTAATGTACAGTTTTCTAGGTTTTTTTTTTTTTTTTTTTTTTTTTTAAATCACTGAATAATTCACTGTTGGCTAAACAGGATCTAATGATCATACTCAGACGGACTCCTCAAGTTCAGCAGTGCTGCAGGTTTTCTCTTCTGTCCCACTGTCCCTAGTCCAATAATGTCACCGACTGTCCAGAAATTACACTCAGCATGTGCGTCAGGTGTAAATCACTCCCCGAATAGGAATGAAAACCAGCAGTGCTACTGGCCTCGAGGACCAGATTTGAGTATCCCGTGGTCTAGACTCGACACTTTGGGGTCACATCTAACAGGGGTCCTACGCTCACTATCGTACCCCCCTTCCTTTGACTTGGTCCCCTGTGGACGAGTCTCCAAAGTCAAAGTCGCTGAGCTGCATGTTTGAAATGCAGGAGGCAAAGTTCAAAATGTACCCTTTTATAATATATAGAAGTGCCTATATTTCAATACAGAATATAACACATTAAGAGAGATTATTCAGTAGTCTATGCCAGTGAAAAACTAAGTGAATGCATTTCCTTAAACTGTGTGCGTACATGTGTGCCTGTACAAATGTGTGAATGATACAACCAGAATGTTACAAGAATGATACAAACCAGAAATGTGTGTGAGTGTGTGTCTGTGTGTGTGTGTGTGTGTGACTCCTTACCGCAGATGCACTGGCAGAGAGAACATAATTTCGGGGTCTAGTCTCCTGAAAATCGGGTGTGGCCTACGGATAATGGGGGAGCAGAGGAAACAAACAGTCACACACCACTTCAAGCATGGTCATACAGGCTGAGAACAGTCATACACCGTTTCAAATACAGTCACACACCATTTCAAATGCAGTCACACTGCTTCAAATACAGTCATTTAGCACTTCAAATACAATCACACTGCTTTACATAGTCATATAGCACTTCAAATACAATCTCACACTGCTTCAAATACAGTCACACACTGCTTCAAATAGACACACGTCGCTTCAAATACAATCACACACCACTTAAAATACTCACACACCGACTCAAAATATAGTCACACACCACTTCAAAACCAGTCATACACCATTAAAAATACAGTCACACACTACTTCAAATACAGTCATATAGCACTTCAAATATAATCCTACAGCACAAAATAGTCACATACTGCATCAAATACAGTTACACTGTATAAAATACAGTCATATAGCACTTAGAATAGTCAAACACCACTTCAAATATAATCATACACTACAAAAAAATAGTCACTCACTACTTCAAATTGTCGCATGCTGGTTCAAACAGCCATACACTGCTTCAATTACAGTCACACACCACCTCAAATACAGTCACACACTGCTTCAAATGGTCATATGCCACTTCAAATAGCCACACATCACACCAAACGCAGTCACAAACTGCTACAAATACAGTCACACACCACCTCAAATATAGTCACATACAGCCTCAAATGCAGTCGCACACCACCTCAAATACAGTCACACACTGCTTCAAATGGTCATGTGCCACTTCAAATAGCCACACATCACTCCAAATGCAACCACAAGCTGCTTCGAGCACAGTCACACACCGCCTCAAATGCAGTCACACACCCTTTCAAATACATGGCGCTTCAAAATATAGTCACGCATCACTTCAGTCACACACCACTTCAAACATAGTCACGAACCACACAATCACGGCCACGCCCCTTCATGATCGCAGGCTGCTCGAAACGGAGCAGCACACCCTAAGCACACGTGAGAACGCAGCCTGCGCAGCAGAACCCCCGATAAACAGACCTTCTGGGATTTATCACCTGTTGCAATCCCCAACAAACAGAACTGGTTAGCGCTGTTCGGCTTTCAGATTTTAAGATCTGATAACGACGGCCGATCCACCCTTTTCCACCTGAAGCCACGGTAACCACAGCAACCTCTCCAGCTCTCAACTCCGCCTCCGTTCAGCACACCTGCTTTCTCTCTGTTTTTTTGGACAGTGACTCATTCTTTGTCGCGTTGGCCCTCTACTCCAGCACATTGGATTGTAAGGGAAACAACAAATACGGGGTTAAAGAGCAGACCGTCAGCTTTAATTTGAGGGCACAGACATCCACATCAGGTGATCTGTGTAGGAATTACAGCCCATTTTATATACAGTTCCCCCATTTTAGGGGACTAAATCTAACTGGAAAATTGTACATAATCTTAAATAAAGTCTTAAATGTCTAGTACTTGATTGCAAATCCTTTGCATTGGATGACTGCCTGAAGTCTGTGACCTAGACATCCCAGGTGCTGAGTATCTTCTCTGATGATGCTCTGCCAGGCCTGTAGTGCTGTGTTTGGCCTCGTTGTCCTGCTGTAAGGTGAAGCACCATCCAATGAGTTTTGGGGAATTTCGGCAGGATCTAAGCAGATAAGATGCTTCTGTACACTTCAGAACGCATCCCTCTCATCATCGATAAAGCGAGCCAGTCCCGGTGGCATACATGCCTACACACACTCAAGCCATAACACTACCTCCACAATGTTTCACAGAGGGGGGGGATGCTTTGGATCATGAGAAGTTCCTTTCTTTCTCCTCGCTTTCCTCAACTGAGCAGCCAATTGTCCAATTACATTTGGTCCCCTAAAATGGGGGAAACATGTATGAAAAGGACTGTAATTCCTACACAGTTCACCTGATATGGATGCAAATGCTCTCAACTCAAAGCACTGCCTGAACTTTAACTTATTCATCATTCCATTTCCAACTCAGCAGGCTGGAGTACAGAGCCAAAACAACAAAATTGTGTCACTTTCTTAATCCTTATGGATTTCACTGTATATTAATGTGAGGTCAGACTCACTCTTATAATCATACTGTGGTCTTGGATTCACTTTTATAATCTTACTGTGAAGTTAGATCAATTCTAATATTACTGAGTTTTGACTCACTTTTATAATATTCCTGTGAAGTTCGATCCATTCTAACCTCACTGAGTTTTGACTCATTTTTAATCTTACTGTGAGATCAGACTCATTTTATAGTCTCACTGTGGGCTTAGATTGACTTTTATAATCT